>VZRI01012055.1:108218-151735 GCA_013397515.1 Upupa epops | reverse complement strand
TAAAAGCTCTTCCTATTATCCTTAACAGTAGTGGCCAGCCTGAGTTCAAGTTGAGCTTTAGCCTCCCTAATTTTCTTCCTACACATCCTGACAATTCCTTGGTACATAACTCGATTGAGCTCTCACTTTTTCCAGAGGTGGTACATTCTCTTTTTCTCTTTTAGATTTTTCAAACTTTCCTTATTCATCCAGGCTGGTCTTTTTTCAATACGGCTTGTCTTAAGACACACAGGGACGGCTTGGTTTTGTGCCTTCAATAATTCATTCCTGAAGTATACCCAGCTCTCCTGAACCCCCTTCTTGTAAAGGGCTGCCTCCCAAGGAACTTTCCTAATCAATTCCTTAAATAAACTGAAATCTGCCCTGAAAAAATCCAGTTTAGATGTTTTGTTGAGCCCTCTTACTGATCCACTATTAATTGAAAACTTAATAATTTCATGATCACTGCCTCCCAGACAGCCTCTGACAACAACATCACCCCCCAAGTCTACCCGATTTGCAAACAGCAAATCAAGAAAAGCCTCACCCCTGATCGGAAGAAGGGAAACTGCACCTGTTTTTTTAAAAGGATAGGAAGGATGACCCTGAGAACTACTGACCAGCCAGCCTTATCTCTGTGCCTGGGAAGATCAGATCGTACAACTGAGTCTCCTAGAAGCCCTGATGAGGCATGTGGAGGACTGATGCAGTTTGGAATTTGGAAGGGTTTAGCTTGAGGGATTGGTTTGTTGCTATGGCAACTCTTGATAAACAGCTTGGGATTCCAATCTCTCCCCAGCTTTAGTTCTGGCCAGCATGCCTCAGCAAACAAGCATATTTGGGTGAGGGGAAAAATACAGTGCTTCAACTTTCCAGCTTCGTTTTTCCTGTTTGTGAAATCTCTCTGGAGATGAAGCATGTGACATGAGAGCTGAGCAGGACTCTTCCAGCCATCTGGTACCCTGAAGAATGGTGATGGAGGGAGGAGAAGGAGTTTGGAACCTCAGAGATCAACAGAGGAATTTGTCTGCAAGTCCACAGTGTGGTGAAATGGAGGAAGAGTGTCCCATTGGCAGCTCATGGAAAATGATGCGCTGAAGCAGGGAACTAGCCTTGAGAACGTGGAGTAAGGAACTATCATTTAGAGGAACTGCTGGCTCTGAGGATGGGAAAGCTGAACTGAATTATGGACTCCATGTTATTGCAATGAAAAGAAAGCTGAAGTTTTCTTCCTCTGAAGGAGGAGACATCATTTTGGCCCAGTTATATAAGAACACATGATTAGTATCTCAGTGGCTTTTTTTGTGTGGTATGAGTAAAATTTGTGTTTCATTGTTTTTCCCCAATCTGAGCCAGTTTTTGGGTTTGCCTGCAACTTTCCAAGTGGTTTTGAACCATTATTTTTGGTTGGTTTCAACCAATTAACACATTTAATTAATTAATTAATTAATCTTAGTCAAGGATCTGATCAACCAATGCCTTCACTAAGGGGAAGTCCTACCTGACCAATCTAGTTAGTGTCTACAATGGAGGAACTACATTGGTGGACAAGGGAAGAGGTATGGATGTAATCTATCTGGATTTCTGTAAGGCCTTTAACATGGTCCCCCACAACATACTTCTAAGTTGGTCACCTCTAAGAGTGCTAGTCAACAGCTTGATGTCCAGATAGGAGATTGGTGTCAAGTGGTGTCCCTCAGGGGTCCATCCTGGGATCACTACTCTTCATCAGTGATATACAGACAGTGGGATTGAGTGTACCCTCAGCAAGTGTACAAATGACACCAAGATGAGTGGTGCTCATATCAAAGCTTTTTGCAATGAGGGTGATAAAACACTGGAACACATTGCCCATAATGGTGGTGGAGGCCTGTTCCTTGGGACATTCCAGACCAGGCTGAATAAGTCTCTGAGCAACCTGATCTAGTTGAAGATGTCCTTGCTTAATGCAGGGATGTTGGTCTAGATGACCTTTCAATGTCCCTTCCAACACAGTGCATACTATGATTCCTATGTTGAACACAGTACTGAGGTGAACACAGTACTCCAGGGAGAGTTCCAGGAGAGTGGAGTAGAGGGGGAGAACCATCTCTCTCACCTGTGCTTCATTTGATGCAACTCTGGGTACAGTTGGTTTTCTAGGCTGCAAGTGTACATTGCCAGGCAATGCTGAGCTTCTCATCAACCAACATCCCAAAGTCCTTCTCCTCACAACTGTTCTAAATCCATTCTCCATCCTACTCTTAGCCAAAATTGTTTGTTCAAGTCCAAATATTGCTAATCTGTATTTTTTAATTTTTTCTCTGAAAAAAATAAAGTACTAGAGCTTCATTCACCCTGTCACAAAGTCCTGTTGCTGACAGTGCATTTCTACTGTAGCTGTAAATGAGCAATTTCAAAGTACAGTCTTTTTTGTCTAAATGATTCTGTTCTCTAATCTGTAGGAACAGTTTAGTAAAGTAGAGAGAAGCCAGTTTGGGAATGCCCACTTTATATCCATTTTTCCTGATATATCTATGGGAGCTTTGGCATTGTTTGCCAGTCAAACAGCAGAAGTCTGGCATGCACGCATACACATATCTCTATATATATGTGCAAATTACCATACAATGAGTAAAAGAAGAGTATCAGAGGCATTATAGAAGGGGATAGAAAAGTCTAGAAACACCTGTGTGAGTTCTGGGAGTGGGTTTTCTCTTTATTGCCTCTTAACCAAATCAATTTTTTCTCTTTTAAATTACATGAATTTGCTGTATATATGAACCCAAAACATCGTGGCAATGCATTAATTTTCATAGTCTATATCTATACAGATCATAGCAGGTAGTATTCAGTATGCAGAATCCAAGAATATTTTCTAAGACTTTAACAAAGCAAATCTTATACCTTGTTCAGCCATTATATTGTCTTTAGGAAGGAGTGTAAACGAGGTAGAAACATTTCTGGCTCCCAACAGTGAAGTGCTATAGGACTTAATCACAAGAGCTCTGACAGTGTTTGCTGTTCTGTTGCTGGGAAAGCCCCCACGCCTACCCTGAAAAATTTACTTTCTCCTTATCCCTCATTTACATTCTTTCTTTTACCCAAACAACAACACGAGTTCAGCATTTAGACAGATTGCTATGAGTATCATTCCTATCCTAAGGGATGATATGCAATTGTTTTCCATGGACTCTTTCATCTCCCCCTTACGCCATAAAGGAGGATGCAAAACTATTCCAATGTTTTAACATTCATTCTACTGCAGAGAGGGGAGAATGAGTAGAAAGAGCACAGTCAAAAGGGTGGATGCCAGATTAATATGACAAGCTCAGGAAAATCTGGATAGCCAGGAAGACATGACATAAGGTGCAGAATGGCTTTTTAATTTGTGCTGAAAACAGCCATGTTAGCACCAATGTTATGCATTCACAGTGTGTTTGCATACAACAGGAAGTGTCTGCTCTCTCCTCAGGGACAGTTTGTGTTTGTTATAGTCGACATGAACAAAGATAAGGAAGAAAGAGCTAATGTATTTTAAAGCATGATAGAAAAAAAGTCTTTCGTATTTTCCTAGTGTTTGGAAAATAGTTTACTCTCTACAATTTAAACACAATGGTATTGGTAAAAGGTGGGAGATGTTTGAAAGGAGGGACATAAGAAAATAAAAGGCAAACTGAATGCTTCACTGGTCACAATGCAGCCTGATAGAGGGTTCTAGAAACTTCAAGTCAAACACTGATGTCCCAGGTTAAGGGAAATATACCAAAAACAGAAAGGAAAGGCAGACAGATCTTGAGGGGTGTCAGATAGAATTTATCAGGCAGGAAAATACAGCACCAGGAAACCAAAGTTTATTGAATCTCCATCGAAGCACAAAAGAAAAAAGACCAAGCAGCTGACACAATCAGAAAATCTGCCACAATGCCATTACACATATTCTGTGAAAAAGAAATGGGTAAAGCGTTAGAGTTAGTGGTCTTTGGTCACATCCCCTGGGGAAAAGGGGCATATACACATCACAGTACAACAACTTCCAGAGGAGACTCACCCCTATAACACTTCAAACCACAATTTCCTGACATTCTGCCAAACATTTAAGAGTTATCACGCATTCAGCTTCTTGCGCAAACAGTTCTGTCCAGCTGAAACAGCAAATGCCCTTCCGGGCCTCAGTAATCTCTCAGACTCAGGCAGCCCCAGAGTCTTTCTGTCAGCGGCACGCTATGAAGAAAATTTCTCTTCCTGTTGTCCCATAAATCAGGATGGCAGCAGTCGCATGGCCCGGCCACGTGGCAAGCACACAGTTAGCACCTGCAGTGTCAGATCAGACTCCCTCCTCCTTCAGGTAGTTGGGCTTTCCAGGCTTTTCCCTCTTTAAGGTTAGAGCTCACCAGGCTTACAGTGATCGGTCCACCTGCTCTGCTTGACACAGGGAGGAATCAGTTTGGTGGTTCTTTTCTGTGCCTGCCCATTTCGCCATGTGGACAAGGGAAAAGCTTTCTGCCGACATAGCCAGAGCTAGAGCTGGAGCCGGCAATGGTTGGCAGCAGCTAGAACATGCTGCCACCACATCCTGCCTCCACCAGGGCGCAACTGAGGGCGTGAGGCATCCTAGCCCTGGAGAGTGGCATCAGCCGAGGCCTGCTGGCTGAGGCCTCCCGGTTGATGTGCCACAGCCTCCTCCATGGCCAGGGCCTGGCCACAGAGACCTAAAAGAGAGGAAAGGGAGGGAATGGAAGAGAGAAATCAGGAAAACAGCTTATTCTATTGGGGTGAGGGGCAAAAAAGGAACTCCCCTGCAATCCCTTCTTCCAAATCAGTTAAACCTCCTCTGGAAACCCAAACCCTTTCAGCTCTGGGCTTCTCACTGGAGTCTGGTGCTTTGTTCACCCTGATGGCCCATTAATTTGTGAATGGGCCCAGCTACTCTGAGCTTTCTAGGGTGGGATTCTTTCTACCTGACCCATAGTCTAAAACAAAACATATGTCTTATTATTGGGAATAAAAAGAAAGAAGAAACGATACTTTTTTCCTAATCTAGAACAACTGGTGAGTTGTGACACCAATTTCCAGTGACTGTAAGTTGTCTATACTTTAGTCATCCTACTGGCATAAAATTATTTAGACTGTATTTATTCTATGGTTAAAAGAGGCAGATTATCTGCAAATTCAGCACACAGCACATACTCACTTGCAGCCCAGTTGGACTCAAAAAAAACTCAACATTTTGCTGAGTTTTTTTTGGTTTTTTGCTCCTGTGCACATGGAGCGTTCAGAAGATAGTACCTGATGGCAATCATTGAACAGCCCCACTGATGACAAACAAAAGACAGGGCATACTACTTTGTCATCTAAGTTGGCTCCATAGAAGCAGTAAGTGCTGAAATCAGAAAGAATTGTTTCACTACACTGAGCAAATACAGTTACAGAATACACACAGAGGACTGCATAAGAAACAAGGTTTACATAAGACCCTTCTCAGGCTTTCCCGATGTGGTGTTGTTTCAATGGCCCACGGTGTGCGTGTGCATGCCTTTAGCTTTTCAAGAGAGTCAGCAGAGCCTTTCTCTTCTAAAGGTTATCTTGAGTAGCTTGGGGCTTCACTTAAAAGTGCAGACATGCACCCTTGGCAGGATGTTCATGGAGAACATACTGGAGATAGTGAAGCTTGGAAGATTATGAATTGGATGGTGCTTTGAGCACCCTGGTCTGGTGGGGGGTGTCCCTGTTCATGGCAGGGAGGCTTGGAACTGGATGATTTGGAAAGGTCCCTTCCAATCTGAACCAATCTATGAATCTAAGACAAAATTTTAAAAGTATTTATCCAACTAAGTCTTTCTCAATTGTATCAAGTTTTTAAAAGAAAAAAACTTACTTTCCTACATACTGCAAGTTTTAGGAGCTCAGAACTAAGATGTCAATTGAAATCAGTACTTCAGGATAGAACTGTCTTTTAATGCTTACTGTAGAATAGCCAGAACAGTGGCATTTCCTGTTGCAGTACAACAAATCAAAGTGTGCCTCATCCCAGTTAGCATTGCACACAAGTGACAGTATTGCTAACTTTATTATTTTTTTTAAATCTTTGTAGAGCGTTGTTGTTGGGTTCTTTAAGATCTATATAGAGGTTTCTTTTCCCTTCCAATGATATCCTTAACTATCCTAACCCTATCCTGGGTTAGGAAAAACAGGTTTTGGCATTGCCTTTGTTCCCCAAAATATTATCTGTTATCTGCTGCTCAGAGAGGATGAAGCCATTAAGAGCTGTTGGTCTCGGTGTTTGTTTCCATAATGGTGCAGTTGAGTGGACAAAAGACACCAGGCCATGGAGGCACCCAAAGCATAGATCGAAGGAGCAAAGGTTTGTGGCCGGTTTAGAGGAGGAGGGAGGGGTTGCAGGGGCGTTTCCATCTATCTTCACACGGATAAAAAGACTGCTTGTGGGTGAGCAGGCACTTCTTCATCCCTTCATTCTGGACCTTTGTCTGGATCCCCATGTCTGCTGTTTCTGCACTCCCACCCAGCTCCAAGCCCAGCTGTCTGACAGGACCTGGGCCCCAGCTCTGCCTACATTCTGCACCAGCGACTACTCTGCCTGCTGCTGCTGCAGCAAGCTCTGTCCCGAGCTGCCTGTGTCTACCTCGTCAGGTTTGGGCAGGAGTTCTGGAGGGTCAGTCTCCATCTCGGAGTGGCTTGCCTCAGTTTTGTTGGCATTGATATCTAATATCCTGCTTCATAAAAGTTTATTTTGCTTGCATCGGGGTGCTGTGGTCTATTTGTCGCTCCCTTTCTCTGCCTTGGGTGAAAGAGGGAGCCAGGACATGGGAGACTTGTAACGAAGTGTCTGTGCCCCCAACTTTGTTCCAAACTGGGACACTAACACATAGTCTGAAAATGGTAGATAAATGGTGATGACTTTTTTTTTCTTCAGGCATACTTCAGACAGAACAGGTTAGGCATCGTCAGGTGACCCCTCACTTTATCAGCTAGGCCAGGGAAGCTTTGTGGAATATATGAGGGCTTGTATATTTGTTTTTCTCATGTAACAGTCTTGGCCTCCAGTTAGATTTACAGCATTAGTAAATGTTTAAGTGTTTTGTCCATGTATCAATTATTTTCTGAAGAGGGCTTCACTCTGTATCTATTGCGGTTGTGCAGTAAAAACAAGTATCTGAAGAACCCTCATGAAAACATGTAAAAGCCAATTCTTGTCATTTGTTTTTACATTCCAACTATCTTGTAATGAGAATTTTTCCCATGTCATTAAAAAATAGAGGATAGCACTGTCAATATCTGGCCGTAGAGATAAAGTTCATGGAAACATTTAATATGTATTTCAAGTTTTGTCCTGAGATTTTCCTAAAAAATATAGAGATTTAAACATGCATAGGGGAGTGCCTCCATGAATTAAAATCTTGAGATTTAATAGATGCACGTTAAGTGCTCAATGAGACTAAATCGAACTCCCTACATGTAGCTGTGGATTCCTTTCAAAGCAGCCTCTCAAAGTGCAGTTACAGACCTTTGATGACAAATGCCCAGCTTTATTTCAGGTCTGAACGGTTTTGGCCATTCAATAGGGCAGTCAATAGGACAGATCTGACTTCCAGGGAATTTCTTACAGCCTACTAATACTTCTGCTTGACTTTGAGATAGGGACAAAAAATAAAAAGTAAACAACCTTTTACCAGCAATACCTGAATCCAAGTTTTTATGGAGTGCCTCTTGTTTACCTACCAGTATCCAGGCACAGAAGGTGTATGAACAGCCTGTAGCTTCCCACAGACCTACATTTCTTGAGAAAGCAGCCTGCTGAGGCATCCGGGCCACACACTGGAAAAGCTGAATTAACTGCTATGGAAAATTAGGAGTGAATATGCAACTGCAGTGTACTCAAACCACAGCTGCTGTAATAGCACAGTCAATGTTCCTCTTTCTTAAAGGGTATCATGCATATCGAAACTTTCTCAGTCTTAATTACAAAACAAAAAAATAATGTGATCCTCTTACTGTGTTTTTTTAACTTCTCATCTGCTCTGACATTTTAATATCCAGGTTTTAGTTAGAAACAGGTGCCTCAGCTTTAGCACCCTCTTGTAATGGTTTATTACTGTAGGTAAAAGCAAGGACAGAGGAAAAAGATGCTACACTGAGCACAACTTTTGAGCAAATGGGCTTGAATATTCATTAAAAACCATTAAATTTAAACACCCAAAATCTAAAAGCAACAACATATGGGCTTATTTTATTTTACATAAACTGAATAGAAGATTGTGCCATTAGTTTCTGCAGACATAATGTTTATTACGAATGAAGTATGCTTTCCTTTTGGAAACACACCACCATTTAAGTAGCGTTGTCATTCCCCAAAATATTCAGCATGCTTGCCATATGAGGTACTTTTTTTTGGCAATGTGCTTCAAAATCTAAACAAAATTCCACAGATCTTCACTGATAAGTGGAACCTGAGGCAAATTAAATTCTTTAATGAGAAACAAACAAGAAAAGAACCCCTTTTCAGAATTTTACCATTTCAGATACTGTCTCAATTACACAGCTACCTACATGGGTTTTCCCCCTACTCTCTGACTGAACATTTCTGCATCAGTAACTGCATAATACGTGCTTCTACAGTCCTCTGGTGGTTAAAGGTTCACATGATCGATACAAGTATCTAAGCTGTTTTCTCGTATGCAGCTTCACTGAAAAGAAAGGTATTTGCTCTGGAAGTTTATGTAGGTTGAACATTGCTAAATAAAAATGTTTTGATTACTCAGCAAACTCTAGAATATCATATGTAATTTTAACTAACTCATAAAAAATACAGAAAATGTAACAGCATGTGAACATGAGGAATTTCTCCCAATCCTAAGTCCTTAGTTTACTTTTCACTTTTGTGAAGGTCTAAATTAGAGGCTAGAGCAACCTGGCTTTCTTTAATAAACAGAACTGTTCGCTTAAAATAAATATTTAAATACATTAATTTTGACGGCTCTTAAGTTGTGTAATAGCCGTATTTAAAATAAACAATAAAGGGAACTTTTTATTATGCAAAGAATTACTCAAAGAATACTGTGTTTCAATAAACAACTTCCCCCACCCATAATTTAAAAATATCAAACCACTTAAATTGTGATTTTTACATTGAATGTTAAATCAGACAGAAAATGTTGAAAAAGCAAAGTGTCAGTCCTTATTTTCTACTCCCAGCCAGCACTGAGGGAGATACAAATCTGAGATCATTTATCACAGAAAGTTTTATTATCAGTGATTGAAACCTGTTATCAGATCAACACAAACTATGCCTGGCTTAACAACCAGGCTAGCAAAAATTGACAGAAAATGATAACAGGGTAGAAGATCCAGTTCAATCAAATCAGATCATCATGAAAGGCAGTGAAGCATGTTTCTTCTAATGCAGGTCAGTTTGCAGGCTGGCCACTCTTTATTAGATAACAAGCTGTATTTTAACCCAATGAAGATGAGTGCATTTACCCCAGTGAAGCACTGCACTCACAGCTTTTGCTCACTGTAAAACTACTGCCTTAAGCCACAGATGCATGTCTTTCTTGCCTCAGCACACTACTTGACCTTATTTAAGATCTCTGTGTATGAACAGCCTGCAAAGGAAGATGCAGGGTGTTTTTATTACTAGTCCTGGTTGCTGATGGGCAGCTCTTGGAAAAAAACATGTTCTAGTGCCACATTTTCAGCAGCTGTTTCAACAGCCACTAACTTTACAGAGACTAGGCACTACAATTAAGAGGAAACTTACTGAATTCCAGATAAAAAAATAAAATCCTATGTGGAATTTTATCAAGACACAGAATTCACAGATGTTACCAAACAAAACTAAGTCTTCATTCAACCACTTTGAAACCAAGGATCCAAAAACATTAACGTACTAGGAATGTACAACTCCTGACACTGACTTGTCAAAACTTAAAGCCTTGCATTTAACCACTTAGAGGCACTGTAACAAATGTGTTCATAGAAATAACTCGTGTCTTACTTGACACATTCCTAACACAATACCAATAAATGAAATATTTGTCACGTGTATTGGAAAGTTCTGCCCAGAAACTTCACCAGCATTCAGACTATGCAGTTTCGCCAAAAAGTGAAGCACATTGACAGCCAGAATTTCACACTTACTGTATGAATGTAATATCAACAACTGCTACAGGACAATGTTCTATTTTCCATGTAGAACTGAGAAGTTGATGTAATTAATTTTGTATGGAAACTGATGACAATAATATGCACAAATTACATTTCTTCCACCTCTTGCAGAGGAACTTTACACATGAACAAGAATCCACATTGCCCTTTTAACCCTTGCGCTCTTCTCATAGCACACTGTGCCTCGCTTATTTCAAGCCATTGATGACACCAGTTACATTTCTTCAGACACTTGTTCTCAAGCCTTTCACACACTGTTCCCTATACAAAACAACCTCATTGCCCAGGTGATGCCAAATTTTACCATCTGTCATCTGCATCAGAGTTATTTAATTTTGTGCTCTGTGATGTCAAGACATGAATTTCTGCTCCTCCTGAAGCTCTGCTTCCCTGGTAAATCTTTTGATGTGCTGTAGTTTGTCTTCTGCCTTCTAGACTACAATCTCCTTCAAAAAGAAGACACCATAATCTCTCTGTGCCTTATATATCTCACTGCACACAGAGGTAAACCTCAGCAAGAAATTGGACTGCTAGATTCAGGTTCAGTTAAGTCAAGCCCTGAGGCTTCTGCACAGCTTTTCAAGTATTTCACAGAAAGACTTCATTTACTCTTCAGTAGTCCAGCTAAACAATTAAGAGTCCTTCCTACAAAAAACTCCCCTATCATTTAATGATGTAAATATCCCTCATAAAAAGTACAAAACTCAAACAAGTCCTAGCTATTAAAAATGATAAGGAATTAATCAAAGTCTTCCCATGTATATAAATGTAAATTAAACCATTGATGAGTAATTTTAAAAGTTCCTTCCAAAAAAAATCATTCACAGCCTAGCTGGGCTCCAGACTGTTCATCAAAAAATAAAATACTTGATATCAAAATGTGAGCACCAGGTCAAAGTCTAAAAGCAGGCAACAGTGACAAAACCACCTATAGATGAAGGGATGGGCAAGATCAGCAGGAAATAAAAGGGTACCTTCTACACACAGTAGGGAAAGAAGATTCCTGTTCATCAATTCTTTCCACTTAATTGTTTTACCTCCCACAGGAAAGAGGATTAACCTAGTCTTCACAGCATGACACGTGCATTACATTTCTGAATTACAGAACATCTGCTACATATTGCTCAGACTGTAGCGTATGAAGGCACAATGTTGGCAGAACAAAAACTTGTATGAAGAGCTGCTTATGTATCCAGACTGTTGAAGTACCAAGATTTCAAATGACAGCTATTCAGCTGCTTGCCATTTAACAAGCAGAATGATAGGAGAAAAGGACAGCCACACCAACAAGGAGTGTTGATAAGTAATGGAAAAGCTCAAATAGGCTGATGTGATTTGATGAGTTCACTCTAGGTCACCCAACATTATTTAATCCCTCTCCCCATTTTTCTGCTAAATAGATATTATTGCAAGATAAGTGTTGAATTTATAGACATGTGGTTATAACCTAATCATGAAACAAGGCATTTTTTGCTGTCAATCTTCTATCATCAAAATGGGGCAACAAATACCAAATTATGGCACCAGGTAATAAGGTTCAATCTATCTGCTTTGCTACTGTACCTCATAAATGAGCCTGTAATGAGTAGCATGCAAATCATTACGAAGTTGCAGAAAAAAATCTTTAAACACTCAACTCCAAAACTGAGTTCTGCTTCAAAATGTACATGACCTCCTGGAACAGTGCTGTATATAATGTGAAGTCAAGACATATCCCTTTATGACAGCCCTTGCTTATAGATCCTCTACTGACTGCTTAAAACAGATCATAGAATCATAAGGGATTGGAAGGGACCTCAAAAGATCATCTAGTCCAATTCCCCTGCCACAGCAGGATCACCTAGACCAAGTTGCACAGAAACACATCCAAGCAGGCCTTGAACATCTCCAGAGATGGAGACTTCACAACCACCATGGGCAGCCTGTTCCAAAGCTCTGTTACCCTCACTGGGAAGAATTTCCTTCTGGTATTTATATGGAACCTCCTATGTTCCAGCTTGCACCCATTGCCCCTCATCCTATCACCAAATGACATTGAGAAAAGTCTGGCTCCATCCTCCTGACACCCACTCCTCACATATTTATAGACATTAATGAGGTCACCCCTCAGCCTCCTCTTCTCCAAGCTAAAGAAACCCAGCTCCCTCAGCCTTTCCTCATAAGGGAGGTGTTCTACTTCCTTCATCATCTTTGTTGGTCTATGCTGGACACCCTCCAGCAGCTGTGTGTCCTTCTTGAACTGAGGGGCCCAGAACTGGCCACAATACTCCAGACGCGGTCTCACTAATGCAGAGTAGAGGGAGAGAAGAACCTCCCTTGATCTGCTAAGCACCCTCCTTTCTGATTCCTCCCAGGATGCTGTTGGCCCTCTTGGCTACAAGAGCACACTGCTGGCTCAGTCATCCTGCTGTCCACTAGGACCTCCAGGTCCCTTTCTCCTACACTGCTGTCCAACAGGTCAGTCCCCAACCTATACTGGGACCTGGGGTTGTTTTTGCCCAGACGCAAGATTCTACACTTACCCTTGTTGTAGCTCATTCAGTTTCTCTCTGCCCAGCTCTCTCACCTGTCCAGGTCTCGCTGAATGGCAGCACAGTCTGCCGGGGTGGTGGCAATACAACGCAGCTTTGTGTCATCAGCAAACTTGCTGACAGTGCACCCTAATCCCTGGTTCCCAAAATGAGCAACTATTAAAGTAGCATTTAGAAAACACTAACAGTATGGTCCTCACTGAAACAAGTTACAATTATTTCCATTCAATAAAAATAGAAACAGTAAAACAAATGCCACAATGCCTCAAATATTAGCCACACCAATTTTTAATGTGTGTTGTTTAATGTGTAGGAGTTGACCTCTTAGCAGCAGACAATTCTGCTTCCTTTCAGCAGTTATGAAAAATTGCTGCACAAGTCTTACTGGCATTTGTGTTCAGTGTTCACACCATCCTCCAGTGATTTTTCAGTATTTGAGAACATGGTTCCTCTCTTTTCATATTGAACATTACACACAGAAAGGGTTTACTTCAGGTATTGCTTTTAAAACAGGTTTAGGTTCCAACTCTAAGCTTTATATGCCTAGTATTTACTCATCTACAATCTTATTATCTTTTTGGTTGCCAGAAATTTACTAACACCTACTGAAAACATAACTACAGACTGAAGTCATCAGTGTACACACTGTATCTAAGTACACAAATCCCACTTGCAAAATCTTGTAGAATTTCCTCAGAATGCAATTTTTGGGAAGAACATCCAAGAGGTACCTATCTACGAAGGTTTGTCTACCAAGCAGAAAAGCCTTTTAACTTCCACAAGACTTCAGAGTCAAAACTATTATTTTGGAAGTAACTACTGCATTGACCCTTAGCCTTAGATCAGTAATCCACCCATTTAGAAGAAACTGGATTATCTGTACTTTAAACATGACAATTGCCAAGTTACTAACGTCAGTACAGGCAAAAACACTGTAGTATGAGTGAAACTTTATGGTAAGCTCAAAGTGTGATACTGCACAATGCAAACAGCAACCCCACTAGTTCAAGGCTCATAAAGAAGGCACTACAAGATGCAGTAAGCGCTTTATCCACATAAAGGTTTAGAGTGAGGGTCTAAATCAGTCTGGGTTGGTGCCTGCAATTCAAGCACAACAATCAACTCTCAGAATTTAACAGGCAATGAAGCAACTTGGCTATAAAGAATTTGTTGACCCATCACCAAAAAGGAAATCCCCAAATAAGTAATAGAACCAAAAAGATAAAACAGAAACTGTATCACAGTGCCTTTACACACACTCTGAGAGAAATGCGAGACAGCTAACACATCAAGGTTTGGCTTTAAAACGAGAGCCCTGGGCAAAAAAGAGGGTACACTAACACTCCTAACCATAAAGCCATCACACACACAATTGCACCCCACTTCCTGAAGAGTGGCAGGGGAATCTGTCTTGCAGAGGAGCTGTCTTACAAAATGTACTGGAGAAGAAAGGCAGGAAACAAGAAGTCCACTCCCTTTTATAGACCCTGTCCACCAATCACCTGCAGGGTCAGGACACTAACCCAGGGATCTGATGGGAAAGCAGTATCTAGCATTGTAATAAAATACTCTTTGGCATAAAACCACTAAAATTAACGCTCGAAAAATTGGTAATTTCCAAACTGCAACAATCCATACAAGATCTATTAAGTTATTAGCACAATAGCATTGCCATTCAAGAAGGGAACAAGAACTATAGGCTTGCTAGGACACAGAGGTGCAGGAGGATGGGTGTCCAGTGTAGAGCAACAAAGATGATGAAGGAAGTAGGGCACCTCCCTTATGAAGAAAGGCTGAGGAAGCTGGGTTTCTTTAGCTTGGAGGAGACTGAGGGAGACCTCATTAATGTCTAAGTATGTGAGGGGTGGGTGTCAGAAGCCAGGCTCTTCTCAAGGTCATCTGGTGATAGGACAAGTGACAATGGGTGCAGGCTGGAACAAGAGCTGTTTAATTATGGAAAGACTTTAACAAAGTGCAAACAGCACACCAGTGTTGGAAATTCTCCGATTTTACAAATTGGTACATTTAAAATAAAAACTAAAAGGGCAAACCAGCATTTAATTGACATAGTTTATTTGATGTTAAGGCCAGATGAGCAGCTTCCTTCCGGAATAGTTCTTTCTACACTTCTTCATAGAATAATGTAGTCTGTAAAGGAAAAGAGAGATCAGTGCCACAAGGAAAAACAATTTTTACACTCAGACCTTTATAGAGCCTGAAAAACTGGCTCACAAACAAGTCAGGTGAACTACACTGCCTTAGAAAAATGTAAGCTACAAAAAATTTCACAGTACCATCACAGTAATAACAGCCTAGGTGGTAGCATTTTAGTGGAAGAGCTCAACAAACCACAATTGCTTTGGCAGCTTTCTGTTTAAGACAAACTATACACAGTACAGTGGGTCCCAGACAGACTTGGAGTCATTCAGACCATTTGTAATAAAACCAGGGTTTTGTCAGTAACACTGCCCACAGTACATCCAACTGATTTAATCTTCTACAGCAAAAATACAATCTTGGACTTGCCTGCAAGAGTGTCTGCTTTGTTTATATGCAATTTACTTCAATTAAACACCCATAAAAAGCACAACAGAAATGCATCCTCAAAACATAAGTAGATTGAAATAGTATACTGTAAGTCTATAAAAGCCAAGTTCTACTACCCTTTCCTTAGCAGAGCCGCAGAGGTAAAAATATAAGCCTTGTTTCAATAAGAGTAATCAGTTTTAGCAACAGTAAATCCAAACTGCCTGAGTTGTTACACTAATCAGGTAACCAATATAAATAGAAATAATGTATTATTAACTCAGTAGTAAGCACAACAGTGGTCTGCAAATATCATGTCTTTCTTAAGAGACTCACACTCTTGCATTGAGTTCTGTAACAGCACAAGTAGCACAGCCTTTCAATAAATTCACATTAAACCTATGTCATCATCATAACCACTGACATAACTACAGAACGCCTATCCTTACAAAGCATTCTAAAGTCATACCTGTTAAAATTTTTCCATCTGAAGTATGTTCATTTACTGAAAAAGAGAAAGCAGTCATTAATGAGATAACAGTTTTTATAATTCTGTTACTGTACATACAGCTTTGAGGTGTTATACTTACAGTATGTTTTTTCTGTTACCACAGTGCAATGTGAACAGAAAATCTCAGAAGTTTTGATTACTGTTGAGACTAAAGACTTAGATTTCACAAATTCCCTCAAACTCAAAACAGGACCCATCAATAACTATTTAGAGCTTAAGTAACAGAATGCAACTGCATGTTCACTTACACCTTCGGGATACAAGGCCTTAAAGTGCCTATCCATCCACACCTCTATCTGGTCAGTTTCTTAAGAGAAATAAATCAATTTCTGTTTGGAATGCTCAGTATCCCAAGTTATGTGGGTCACTGCTTGGAATGTGAATGCAGCACAGACAGTGCCTGACTTAAAAAGTTCACAAAAAAAAACTATTCAAGTACAATTCACAATTTCAGTAATTTTCACATCTATACAATACACAACTCTTTCGACAACAAAGACTTGCCTGAAGTTGTCTCGGAATCAAGCACCTACATGTTTCTTAGAAACAGGTAGACTCCAAAATGCATTCCAGGACTTCTATTAAACTCTTCTCCAGGTGGCTCTCATAAAGGATGATGAACCATGCCACACCATTACATATAAACATGCATTTTTCAAAACAAACTTTTAGATACAAATGTATTTCACAGCTTAGGTCTAAGAAGCAGCACGTAATTTTATTCCAGAAAGCATGTGAATTGATTTGTCTTTAGTGTAAATTTATTGTGAGGACACAAAGATTAACAACACTGGTAATCAACACCTAATTAACTAAACACTATATACTTAACTAAAAGATAATTTCAAAATATATTAAAAAATCTCTAATCAGTTCAACTACTACTGGGACTGCATGCTTCTGTGAGAAGCAGCTGATACGTAAGTCAGATCTGCCACATAATTAACCCAGCACACAAACCGGGACTTCAATTTCTAAAGTGTTTCTATACATTAGGTGAGTTTCTATGAACTGGACAGCTTTAGTAATTCAGGAAAAATATTAACCATTTTGAATTATCTTTGAAAACCAGCTATCTTCAACAGCAAAATTTTTGAAGGGAAGATACTCATTCATGCTACTGGTGACTGCAGCACTAGTTGACTCCCCTGACATTGACCAGAGGGTGCATGTTATTCTTACTATTGTACCAACTGCTAATTTTTACTGTGAACAACTGTTGAACTTCATTATTAATACACCACTAAAAAAGGCAGAAAATTAAAATACTGTCAAGTAAAGCAGTTGTCTCAATCTAGCAGTTGGCAGCAGCACTGGTTTATTGCCATGCAGTGGTAACAAGACTTGCACTGTACAGTAAAGAAATTTTCACTGAGATATTAACTTCCAGTGTAACTTGTGTCTTAACTTGAAATACTGCAGGCAAGTAGTAAAATACAGTTTAACACTAACAACTGTTTCATTTCCAACCCCTCTCAAATGTAGTAAGCTGTGATGTGACTTAGTTTTCACAAAGATGCACAACTACTTTCACACAATGATCAAGTTACACATGCAATTGCACTGTACTACTTTGAATCAGAATGTGGGATGTTCTGAGCTGATGCTTCAAATAAACAGCACTAAGTTGATTGGATTACTTCTCACTGGTCATTCCTTATTTTGATATTTCACTAATTTCAATACCAGTCTTGTCTGGTATTAGACAAATTTTATTTCTAACTCACAGAGAATGAAGTTCAGTAGGTGGCTATCTGAACACTTACAGGACAAAGTTTAAATCAAATATGCACATAAACAAGGCAGTACAGTGCTTCCAATAAAAATATGGTCATATGTTTATGTGATGTTTAATTCAGTCACCACATGCACACTTTCGGTACCTGCTAGACACTTCATTTCTGATGGAGAGTTCCAAGAAAGGAGGAAGAAAAACAAACAACAAAAGTGAGGATTACTAAAGTTCAAGATGTCAAGGCACTTCAGCAGCTACAGAACTAAGTAAACATCAAACCTCATCACTGTCTCTCTTGTTAAAACACTTGGAAAAAACCTCACTTAGCTGCATGACTTACTCAGTATTCTTCAGAGGACAGAAACCTAATGAGGAAACAAATCTTCACACCCAGGCTACTCCTTGGTTTTGGTGGCTCTTTTTTAGATTAGAGGAACTCTGCATTCCTCCAAGCTGCTGGTACCAAGTACCAGCCACAGCATAGGAAGTTGCCCCCTGATGAAAAGTCGACCATCTTGGGAATGAATCACTTAAATCGAGGATAAAGCAGTATTTACCTTACTTCTAAATACACACCCTCTCTGCCTGCAACACCAGATATCCGTAACAAAATCTCTTCTATAAACAAAACCATAAAAAGCTAATTTGGTGGAGTAAGCATTAGGTGTTTAGTCCGAGTAACAAGCGTTAATTAAGATTGTCTAGTTTGTATATTGCAAGACCGAATAATGCAATTAGAACAATACTGTTAGATCTATTACAATTTAGCTCAAGTGATGCAGGAAACAATCATTCAAGCAGTGTTGTTTCATGGTGTATCAACTAAGCTTGTGGCAGTAAGGAGCAAAACTAAACTAGTGATCTGCTAAGCTATACAACACCATACAGATTACCTTCTGTTATCCAGTAGAACAGATGAAAGAAAGAAAAAACAATTTTATTCTGTTGAAGAATTTCTAATCAACACTTCAAATGCAACATGTTCATTTGAGCTTACAGATATTCTCATCCTACCTTCTTGCCAGCACCAACATTTGCCTTGGCTGTGCCCCTGACTTTCTTCATTCTGTTCTTACGCTCCTTTCTCTGCTTCCTAGAAGTCTTCTTCTTTTCATACAAGCCGTGCTATGAGAAAACAGATAACAGTTGCATTTAACATAATTTCTCTTCTATTTCTCTATTCTCCAAGTAGTGTATAACTTTGAAATACCAGCTCATGAGACAATTCCACCAACTAATGTGTTATTCAACACAGAATGTAAGCACTACTAAAGTAGCGTATGAATCAGCCCCACCGTCTATGCTTCTACAATACCTTTAATATTGTTATCTACCAATTCTAAACATCATTCATGTCAGCTTAGCCTTACCAATTTCTCTGTAGCACTACAAAAATGCAGAAGCTAACTTGCACTCCTTTTAAAATACCTCATATGAGTTTGAACAATAACTTGCAAGAACAATACTGTCACAAAATTTTTTCTTTTACACATGTCAATCATGAACAACTAAACACTTCAGATCAATCCCAATGGTTTTCAAGTTACAAGAAAACAACCTACCCTAGCAAGCCTGTGCTTGGGTTCGTTTTTCTTTGCATAGTCCAGGGAATCATAAATCATGCCAAAACCTGTTGTCTTGCCACCACCAAAGTGAGTTCTGAAGCCAAAGACGAAAATTACATCAGGGGTTGTCTTGTACATTTTTGCTAGCTTTTCTCTGATTTCTGTTTTTGGGACTGTGGCCTTCCCAGGATGAAGAACATCAATCACCTAAGAATGAATTTTGAGAAGTTGCATACAAGGTTAGTATCTACTACAACCACACCAGGTACTACAGTCACAATATGAGCTTTACATTTCAACAGTACCACGTTAGCGGTAGAAAGTATTAACATGATACAGGCACGTTCATAAGTTTCCCGCTTGCTTACACTGGAAAGGACATTTTGAGATCATCAAGTCCAACTCTAAACAACACTGCCAAGACCACCAGTAAACCATGTGCTTAAGTGTCACATCTGTGCTTGTACCTCCAGGTTTAACTCAATCTGGAGGGGCTTGTTCCAATACTGAACAACCCTTCTAGTAAATCAATTTTTCCCAAATATCTGATCTAAGCTTCACCTCATGCCACTTCAAACTACAGAACAATTCATTACCTCACCATGAAGATTCACTTACAATACGTATCAACATACTTAAACCTATTAACTCTTACAGTACAAATTAAAGAAATTCTAACAGCATCTTACGTACAGTGGCTTGAAAACACCTGCAACCAAGAACCAACAAGCAAATAAACAAAGATTTTTCAATATTCTTTTACCATCTGTTTGCGCTGAAGAAGCCTGTTTGTCATGAACTTCCTGGTTCTGATGGTCACCGTTAAAGTCTGCAAGAGTAAAAACAGAAGCGAATAACTACATGTACAACTCCAACTTCATAAAAGCACAAATGGAAGGTACAGCAATGGTCTCTCAGAAATTGACAGCGAGCACATAACCTAACTTAACTGGTGCTGGACTACGGAAAACAAAACTGCAAAGTACACTATACAAATGATGACCAGCTTATGAATAGTAGTGACACGGTAAAAATCTACTACTCTGAAAAGCTGAAGCAGCTTTTAATGAAACACACAGACTACATACCCAAAAATAACAATACTAGTTTCCTTACAACAAGCCTACAGGATATCACTTACTTAAAGTTTCCATACACAGACGGTGCACTCCTGCTTTTTAAGTTTTTAGATGCGAACAGCCACAAGACTAAGGCATCAGTTCAATCGACAGGGCCACACTAACACCGCAAGACAGTAGTAAGCTGCAGGCTGCGCTGACAGCGACGCGACAAGCACAAGTACCAGCGTCAGCCCAGCCCCCGCAACTCGCATCTACCCACCCGCCTCGACCCGCCGCCGTCAGGCTGAGAGTGAGCCAGCTCCAAGCGGGAAGGTAAAGGCCCTACCTAGGCCCCGGACCTCGCCACGGCCCCGCTCGCCAGGGCTCAGCGATGGCCTCACTCCCCGCTACGAGGGGTCAGCGGCGGCGGCTGCTGGTGACCCGGGCTGGCGGAGGGACACGGATGGCGACGGCGCAGAGTGGATGGTGCGCGCCAACCTCACACTCACCATGTTGGCGACAGCTGCGTTCCCTGCGCGCGAGGAAAGAGGAAGGGGACCTCCTACATCACGTCATAAGGCGGCGCAGGGGTCCTCCTGCTGGGGGTGGGATCTCGCGCTGCGGTGGCCTTGCTAATGCCGGTCTCAGAAGAAGGTGGCAGGGGTGGCCTTAGCGTGCCTGATGGGTACGGGCGCGAGCTGCGAGCGCGGTGCTGTCTGCAAGGGCCCTCTCAGCACCGTAGCCAGGTGCTGTGGTCGCTGTGCGCTGGTGATGGTAGTGCCTGTGGAGAAACAGGCGGGGAACGGCAAGCGTGCTGGGCGGCCCTGCCCCTACTGTGCTCTGGCTTAGTGTGTGCGGAGCTCTGAGTGTGCTCCGGCCACGGCGGAGCGTCCGGCGTGTTGCAGAAGCCGGGCTCTTCGGACCCTGTCTGGACCCAGCAGGGGGCGCCGCTGGCTGGGCCGGCCGTGTGGCACCTTGTGTCGCGTGGCCGCTGCGGGGGTCGCTGCCGAGTGCCGTCGCCTCCGTCGGGCCCACCTGTGTCGCCGCCATGGTGAAGGAGCAGTTCAGGGAGACGGATGTGGCCAAGAAAATGTGAGTAGCTCGGCTCGTGCGCTGTTCTGCGCGTCTGGGGGCGCCCGGGCCGCCACTCGAGTCCCGCGGAACGGGCGCGGTGAACGGAATGGCTTGCGGGGGTGGGGCGATAAACCTGGCAGCTCTGAACCACCACCTCTGTGTAAACCCGCTCCCTTCTCGAGTTAACCAGAAGCAGCGTGCTATAGCCACATCGTGAATCGACACAGTCGCCTTTGCATTGCTTTTAAACACATGTGGCGGTCTGGGTGCGGGTGTGTATGCGGGTGTGGTTGTGTGACCCTCGCTATGCTGTGATTGCTTGTGCCTGTTCTGTGTGCACGTACATACATGTGAAGTTTTCTGTTGTAGAAGCCACATCTGTTTTGGCATGAAATCTCCGGAAGAGATGCGTCAGCAAGCTCACATTCAAGTGGTTAGCAAGAACTTGTACAGCCAGGACAACCATCACTCCCCGCTGCAGTATGGAGTGCTTGACCATCGCATGGTGAGAACCGTTAATTCCTTCAGACCCTTTTTGTGGAATCACTTTAAGTGGTTAAAAAGAATTTGAACAACTGAAATTTACAGCTCGTCCACGGTATAGGAGCAAATATGAGTTTACCTGAATTGCATAGACTGTTGGCTGCAGTGGCAGCTGCTGCATGCATTTGAAATGTTCAGGAAAACATTCTTTCAAGGCAGGAGAGAAGTTCTTCCTGCCATATTAGGGGGAAAACATATATCTACAAAATTGGTATTTTTTTTTGGTATTGTAGATGAGCAGTTGCAAGAGCTATGTAAATTAATGTCAGTGGTAACAGTGGCAGCTCTGTGCATGGAAGACTTTTCTTCTTAATGGTTGATGTGAGTGTAATGCTACTGACACATACCTGATGCTGGGAAAAAAGTTTGAGTCTACTGTCAGCATAGCTCACTAGCTTAAGAACTACTGTATTTTCTATGTATTCATTTGATTACAACTAAAACGTTTTTCTTGTGTGTGCCTCTCTTTTCTAAAGGGAACCAGTGAAAAAGACCATCCCTGTGAGACCTGTGGAAAAAATCTAGCTGATTGTTTAGGACATTATGGGTACATTGACTTAGAACTGCCATGTTTTCATGTTGGATATTTCAAAGCTGTCATAGGCATCTTACAGGTAAACATGCTTATAATTTGTTGTGGGTTTCTAACGTAGAAAAAAATGATCAGGAAAGATGATGCTTGAAAGAGTAATTCAGAGGACTAAAGTGAAGCTGTATTATAAAACTTGTATCTTATGTTTTGTAAAGTCAGTGTACTTAATTGCTGATTTCAGTGATGTAAACACAACAGATTTGTTTTTGTGTCATCTCAAATAGATTAATACGATAATATTTTTAATTAAATCCATGCAGTACAACTTGCTTTTTAGGACATGCCAGTAAGTCAAAGCAGTGTTCATTGTATGTATGTTTTTAAGATCCTGCAGAACTTCCAGAAGTGTTTGCCTCCATTTAACTGGATTTTCCTTTTTCCTACATACTTTTTTCTGTATATTGCAGTGTATGAATTGGTCTTTCAGCCAATACAATAGTAGCTTACTCAAAAAACTGTACTTCATTGAAGAACTTGAGTTATAAAAAAGGTTACAAATCTGGATGCATCTGTTAAACAATTGTGTTTATATAATTTTACATTTAAGATGATCTGCAAAACCTGTTGTTGTATCATGCTGTCAGTGGAAGAGAAAAAGCAGTTTTTGGATTACCTAAAACGACCTGGCCTTACATATCTTCAGAAGAGAGGGCTAAAAAAGAAAGTGTCTGAAAAGTGCCGAAAGAAAAACACATGTCCTTATTGTGGTGCCTTTAATGGTGAGTGTTAATTTTAGCAATGAGTGAAGCTGTCTGCTGTGATGGTTTTTACCTTGGCATCTGTGATTGCATCAAAACCTTGAATAGCTTGTTCGTTTCACAGTTACTTGTTATTTCTCTCTGGCCTTCGTTAAGAAAGCGGTAATGGCATTCTTAATGCCGGCACATTCCAATTTGTGTGTGATTTGGATGTAGACATTGTCCTAGTTGTAGTTTCATGTGATATCTCTGCTGGAGGGTGTCCAGCATAGAGCAACGAAGATGATGAAGGAAGTAGAACACCTCCCTTATGAGGAAAGGCTGAGGGAGATGGGTCTCTTGAACTTGGAGAAGAGGAGGCTGAGGGGTGACCTCATTAATGTCTATAAATATGTGAAGGATGAGTGTCGGGAGGATGGAGCCAGGCTCTTCTCAAGGTCATTTGGGCATAGGACAAGGAGCAATGGGTGCAAGCTGGAACACAGGAGGTTCCATATAAATATCAGAAGGAACTTTTTTCCCAGTGAGGATAACGGAGCATTGGAACAGGCTGCTGAGGGGGGTTGTGGTGTCTCCTCTGGAGACGTTCAAAACCCGCCTGAATGCGTTCCTGTGCAGCTTGGTCTAGGTGACTCTGCTATGGCAGGGTGATTGGACTAGATGATCTTTTGAGGTCCCTTCCGATCCCTAAGGATTCTGTGATTCTATGATACTTGAACAAGGGCAAAATACTGTGTTGTTTAATATTGGGAGGTATTATTGGTCATCAATGCCTTACATAAGAGCATCTGTAGACTTGATTATCAACTTCATCACTGTGTCCAGTTTCTTCAGATGTACTTATCTTCTAGTCTGGCACATTGTGCAGTTTAGCAGTATTTGAGCAGTGATTATTTTGTTGTATGTTGGAATTTGTTCTTGAGGGCAGAATATCTTCAGGATTCACATTTGTGTATTGTTTATTTTTTTTTAACTGTGCTGATCAGTTGATACCTCTGCTAGAGGGCTTGTCACATTACAGATCCATGTTGGATGGTTAACTAATAATGTAATATTTTTGGTGACTTAAGTAATGAAAATGGTGCATTGATTGCTCTAATGATCAAATGCCTATAAATAATACGGCTTTGTTACAAGTGCCCCTTGTACATCCAGGGAGCATAAATGATAGGCATTTACAAAATTTTTTGGTAGGTCTGCAAACTTAAATAAAAATAACTGAGGTTTTGAAAGCACTTGCACTGTTCTATAGAAGTTTTATGAATAATGTTACCTGGATGACATAAAAATACTTAAGAGATTTTTTCAGCAACTCAATTACAAAATTACTTTCTTGGTAATTTTGGAGTTGCTACACTAGGATGATGTATAAGTGGCACATCTTAATACTCGTTTTAGTGTGGGAACTTGTACTTCACAAAAAAGAAATCTGCTGTGATTAAGGTGAAGCTTAGTTAGTGCAGGCTAAACCATGCACTTTCAGGTTCAAAAGCCAACTCATGGTCTAGGCACACAACACTAGCCATACAAGGAAACATCACAATTGCCCTGTTCTTGTTTGTGACTTTAGGAAAGTGGTTAGCAAATCTGTTTAAGTTTTAATTATTCACTGAAGTATTCACTGAAGGTTCATCTAGTTTTGGAACAGTAGTTTATTTGTTTTAAATTTTGACATTGTTCTTGTCTGTTTGATTAAAAAAAAAAACACAACAGTATAAAACATCCTACATTTATTTGCTTGCAGGAACTGTGAAGAAGTGTGGTTTGTTGAAAATAATACATGAAAAATACAAGACCAATAAGAAAGTTGTAGATCCAGTAGTATCTACTTTTCTACAGTCCTTTGAAACTGCTATAGAATACAACAAAGAAGTAGAACCCTTACTGGGAAGAGCTCAGGTGAATTTTATTATGACTTAATTTTTCTACTCTTTTTTGTACACAAAATTGAAGTCCTCAAAGGTTTTAACTGTAGCAGCTTAAGCCTTGTGATGGTTCAAGATTTTTGTATACTAGAAGATACTTGAATAATGTTTGCTTCTATTTCATTAACACTAACTTTGCTAAAAGGAGAAGCTTTATTTATTGGTATATTCTGATACATAGCTTTTTGTAAAGAAAGGCAGTGTTCTCGATGTGTTATATTTCAGTAAGAAAAGTGAGAAGAAACAGAGGCCCCTGTAAACTCTGCATGTACACATAGTTTTACTGTAACTCTGAGATGTTTACAATACTCACAGTATTTTTTCTCCAGAAGAACTTAATGTTGAGAACAACAGATGAGACTTACCTAATATTTTTGTTTCATTCAGCTTTGTATTCTGTGCAGTTTCATTTCCTTCTGCTGTTTGCAGTCTGGTACAGATTATGATAGAAAAAGTAACAAATATCTGGGGCTTACACTAGACCAATAGATGTGCTAAAAGAGAAGGAAGTTTTGAAAAATAGAAAGTATGGTAATGCACATGAGTTTCTACTAACAAGATATAAAATCATGGAACTGAGTCATAGAACAGAATCAGCATTGCATTTGAAGGGATGTTTGAAGGTCATCTAGTTTAATTTCCCTGCAGTGAGTGGGGACCATTCAGATTACTTAGGTCATTACCCAGCCTGACCTTGAATGTCTCAAGAAATGGGGCCTCCACCACCTCTGCGGGCAACCAGTACTGGTATTTCACCATCTTCACTGTAAAAAGCTGCTTCCATATATCATGTCTAAAACTACCCTCTGTTAGTTAGAAAACCCCCTTGTCTTGTTACAACAGGCCTTGCTAAGAAGTTTGCCTGAATATTTCTTGATGAATCCCTTTAAATACTGAAAGGCAGCGGTCAGATCACCTGAGGGCCACCTTTTCTCCAGGCTGAACAACTCTTGCAGCGAGTCCTCATAAGAAACATGTTCCATCCTGTTGACCCATTTTTGTGACCCTCCTCTGGACCAGATCCAAAAGCTTCAGAATAAATAAAACAAAGCATACTTTTGTTTATATGTCTAGTTGTTCCTGATTTGTTAAAAGACAAATGTTTTTCAACCATTGGTAAATGAAAGGAGGAGGGAAGCACTGGAACTCATGCATGATGGCTTGTTCTCCCCTTTCTCCAATGGATTTTGTAGGAAAACTTGAATCCTTTGGTAGTATTGAATCTCTTTAAAAGAATCCCAGCAGAAGACATTCCTCTGCTTCTAATGAACCCAGAAGCAGGTAAACCTTCAGATTTGATCCTCAGACGACTTTTAGTACCTCCACTGTGTATCAGACCCTCTGTTGTGAGTGACTTGAAGTCTGGCACCAACGAAGATGACTTGACAATGAAACTGACAGAGATCATTTTCCTCAATGATGTAATAAAAAAGGTAAGTCATCCTTCAAGCTCTCTGACCACTGCTTTCAGAAAGATTCGGTTAGAAATAAGTATAACAAGTAGTTTTAGTTGTCTTATTGTTGACAGTCCAGCAAGTGGTCTGAAAATAGAAACTCGCTTCAGGTGGTGCAGGCTGCCACAGTATAGGATCTGATATAGATCTGCGGGTTAATTATGGGAAATTTCTTTTTGTATTTCTTTGTTTCTCTCTCTTCTCCCACTCCACTGTAACACATTTCAAGTGTTCACTTGCAATTGAAACTTTTAGCTTAATTTGAGGTATTTTTCCATTAGGACCTTTCTCTTCTTTTCTACATCTTGATCCTTCTGTGTTCCATCATCAGTTCTAAGAAACCAAGTAGCAGCAGGGTTATCAAATTGAGTCTAGAAGTACATTTCACAACATTATTGTTAGTTTAGATGAACTGGTACTTTTGGGTTTTTCAAGACTGGTGTGTTTTCAGATGAACAAAATGGAGTAAGGCCTAATTGTCCTGTGATTGAAAAGTTATTAACTACTTAGGATTTTCCTGGTTGTGAAGTTTTATTAGATTAATTTCAGTGGCTTGGGAAAAATATAATTAAAACAAATAACATGGTTTTGTGAGAATTTATCTGAAGCCAGTACTAGTCAAAAGAAACTTCTTGCTGATTTCACTTGTGAATGCCCTTATGCTGTAGCAATATCCATCCTGTTAAGAAATTATTTCACTTTTTTCATTCTGGTATATGAGTTTGTCAACATTAATTTAAACAGAGGGTTTTAAACTCATAGGAGATACATTTTTTGGTACTTTAATATTTGTTGTAATGTATACTTTCTAAACTGGATTACTTTGTCTAGCATAGGGTATCAGGAGCCAAAACACAGATGATTATGGAAGACTGGGATTTTCTGCAGTTACAGTGTGCTCTGTACATTAATAGTGAACTCTCAGGAATTCCTCTCAATATGGCACCTAAGAAATGGACTAGAGGCTTTGTTCAGAGACTTAAGGGAAAACAAGGTTCGTCTAGAAAGTTGTTTTTAATCTTCTGATTAAGCCACAAATATTAATTGTTTTGAAAACTATTTTTTATCAACATAGTTTTCACTCACTTATTTTGTCAGGTCGGTTTAGAGGCAATCTTTCTGGAAAGCGAGTGGATTTTTCTGGCAGAACAGTCATTTCACCTGATCCTAACTTAAGAATAGATGAAGTAGCAGTGCCTATTCATGTTGCTAAAATACTGACCTTTCCTGAGAAGGTAAGGAGTGCAGAATCAACATTTTTTCCATCCTTTTTTTGTTTAAACAGGACCCCATTTTTGTCCTCCTTGATAACTTTACTGTAAAAGGGAGTTGCTTTATGTTCCAAATGTCATTTGGTGACCCTTTGCTAGTTCTGTTACTTCTGGTAAATTAAAGTTGTAGTATCAGTACATGCAAGTACTGTGTGGCATATTGAGAAGAATCATGCTTGATGAGTTTTGAACTCGTATGTAGCTTCGAGTGTTTTGGTATTCCTGCCTGAACAGCATCTGGGTGTTGTTTCTGAATTCACTTCCCAGATTCTAAGTGGAATTTCAACTTTTTTTTTGCTCTCAGATTAGCTTGTATTTTTCTTCTTCTCTACTGTGTGTTCCTTTTGTTATTTGGAGACAGTGAGAGGGATTGTCAGCTGGGCATGGTATTTGGGAATGCAAAAGCCAGTAGGAAAAAAGGTCCTGAAATGTGTTTAAATTGTTTCTGACAAAGTATTTATGGAACAGGTGAACAAAGCAAATATTAATTTTATGAGGAAACTTGTCCGTAATGGTCCTGATGTTCATCCTGGAGCCAACTTCATACAGCAGAGACACACGCAGATGAAACGGTATTGTGCTTATCTGTAATGATTCAGTTTTTATTTGTCCCTGTTGACTTGTTGTTACCACTGTGTGAGAACAGTTACATCTAGAGGAAATTAAATTTATTTTTAGAATCTTTCACAAAGGGTAGTAACAAAAAAAATTGCCATTTTCTCATCAGGTTTAGTTAATTATTTATATGGATTGTCTGTTGTATTTGAACTTACATTCTAAGGATAGTGAGCTGCAATTCATTTTGGTTACTTTTTTATGACTAAATCTTGTTTGAAACAGGGCATAGTACAGAGGTGAATGAAAACGGGCATTTTTGGGCATGGTGTACTGGCTGTTTTCAGGGATAGCTAATCTGCAGTCATTTTATAGGGAAGAAGTAATAGTATGTAAGTGAAGCTCTCTGATACCATTGAAACAAATCCTTTGTTTTTAGGAATAAACTTCTTTCTCACTAGTACTAATAACTGTAGATTTATTAAGTAAAGTCACAAATGCATTCATTATTTAATATAGTTACAGGGTTGATTTTTAGTGATGCAATCCATACTGTTTTTGTCTTCTAGTCATTGTAATCTAAATAACTCAATATTTAATGGAAGACCTGCACAGTAAGGAAAGAATTTATTTTACCTTGTTTATCTTTCTGACTTTTTCTTCTGATTCCACTCTTATGCATTACTATAAGATTTTTGAAGTACGGGAACCGAGAAAAGATGGCCCAGGAGCTGAAGTTTGGTGATATTGTGGAGCGACATCTTATAGATGGTGACATAGTCCTCTTCAACCGACAACCCTCACTTCATAAGCTGAGCATCATGGCTCACATTGTAAGTGCTCACACATCGTAACATGTAGGTAGTACATTCCTGAATATTAGGTGTTTTATTTTTGCTGGTCTTTTTATGCACAGAAAAATAAATAGCTTCTTCTAAAACACTTTATGGGAACAAGCACAAAGTTCAGTTGCACTTTTCCATGGGATGGCCAGTATGGCATCTGGAGAATCCCCATAATAGCAGTAGTTGACCTCGCAATGTGTTTTGGCATAAGCATTTGATTTTTGCAGTTTGTGATCTCTACAAGGATGTTTTTCCTGTGATTGTAAGGCAGGTTATTAGCTACATTTGGTTAATATAACCCAAGTATGATTTGTGTCAGTTCCTGATTTAGTTAAATCATGTAACCAGAAATTTTTGTTTGTAATAAACAAAATCCCACAACGAAGCCCTCAGGCGTGGCTTTGCATGTTTAAGGTGCTTGGCTGCATGTATATCGTTGTTTGGTTTTTTGGGTTTTTTTTGTTTCAGGCCAGAGTAAAACCTCACAGGACATTCAGGTTTAATGAATGTGTCTGTACACCGTACAATGCAGACTTTGATGGAGATGAGATGAACCTTCACCTTCCTCAGACAGAAGAAGCAAAAGCAGAAGCACTTGTTCTGATGGGGGTAGGTGGATAATATTTGGGTTAGGATTTTGCTAGAGACAGATGGAGTGAACTTCTTAACTTGCATGTGAAATCCAGAATGTTATCAAAATTCCTGGGTTTAGGTAATGTGCAACTGTGAAGCAGGCTGAAAACTCTACAAAAAGGAATCTAGAAAAAATTAGGACTGTTATGTAATGGTGTTCTAGTAGACTTAAATTTTACATCCATGGAAAACTCAGTTGCTTTAAGTATGTAAATACTCAGTAAATATTTTTCTGCCTGTTCTGGCTCTATTACCAAATAAATACATAGTTTCTGGTCTGACAGCTCAGCAGTGGTCAGACCAGAGGTAAACAAGACAACAACAGTGCTTGTACTGGTGAAGGCAATTTAACAGAGAAGACAGAAAACAGTTATCTCTTTGACAGTACAGAAAAGGAAAAGAAAAGGTTGATAAAGAAGAATCTGTTGGTTGCAGTTGTTGATCTCTGGTGTGAAAGCAGTCAGCAGCATCAATCTGTGGATTTTTCCCGTACATTGCTCCTTTAGAATGAATTGTTCCTTTAGGGTGTTCAGTGGTACCAACACAACTGTTGCCTGTGGCATATCTTGGCTTCCTCAAATGATTCATGAGGTTAAAAAGAACGCTTCCTTCACTCTGTAGACCCCTTCACGCCCCTGCCTTGTTGTGCAATTGAGGTTTCTGTGGGCTTGTGAACAATTCACAAAAAAACGTGCTGTACAGGTGAGGGTGTTTAACTGAGGTAATAATCTGAGTAAGACATAAAATGGGGCTAGTGACCTGGCTGGCGTAGTTGTAGGTTGCAATATTGGTTACATGTTGGAACGCAACTGCTCAACTTGAAATTTCTCAGTAGCACTCTGTAGTGACCTCCTGTTCTGCCTCAGACTCTCAAAGCTAGCTTATCTTTTCCCTGTTCTGTTTAACCAATAACATACTAGACACATCAAGTTGCTTGCAACTTCTGCTTTGTCAACAGAACATGTAATTTCTAGTAACTATTCTTAAGTTTTTCTTTAACTGTCAGGAAATGCGCATGGACTGTAGTGATCTGAAAGTTCACTATTTTTTCTCTTTTTGAAGAAGCCTGTATTGTGATTTAGAATAAGCTTTTACAATTGTAGCTAAAATAACTGTCTAAAATGGTAAGTTTCCTTCTAAATAACAAATGGAGTATCAGTGTCTTCAGATACATAACTTTTTTGTTTCTTGTATCATATAGACTAAAGCAAACTTAGTAACACCAAGAAATGGAGAACCTCTTATTGCTGCTATTCAGGATTTCCTCACAGGTGTGTGTATAAAGCTCATCTAAGAGCTGTGTGATATAACAGTTGTTCTTCCAGATTCACATCCCTCTTTCCCAGAATTTTTCTATATTAATAAAAAATTCTCCTTTCATGAGTCAAAATTACATTATGAAAATGATACCATTGTTAGTCTGGAATATAATTACATCCTCAGAATCTCTTCTGCTTCTGCCTTCCTTTGCAGCAGCAATTACTGTTATCTTTGCGTATGTTTTGCAGTGTTTAATTGAGAAAATGAATGCTCAAGATCTCTGTATGCATTAAGTAGATGGTGTAAACTGCTTATTGTTATGGTAGAGAAGTTGAATTCATTAGTCAAATTAGTTTTAATCTACAGTAAGTACCTTCAGGTCACTTCAATTCTTTGAGAAATTACTGTAGGAGAGAAGGTATAAAAAAAGTGTAAAAAAAATAAAAATAAAAATAATGGGTTTTACTTACAAGATAGGTATCAGCATTACTGATTTTTAAATCAGTATAGCTTTTAAATCTCATTTTGTTTTTTACATTTTAGGTGCCTATCTTCTTACATTAAAAGATACCTTTTTTGATCGAGCCAAAGCCTGTCAAATTATTGCGTCTATACTGGTTGGCAAGGATGAAAAAATCAAAGTTCGCCTTCCACCTCCAGCAATTCTGAAGGTGTGTCAAACTATTTTTTATTTAATGTTTTTTCTCTGTTTTGTGTTCTTGACCTGTAGCGATGTTCTCTAGAGAAGATGCTTCTTTTCTGACATTACTTTTATATCAGATTTTGTATTTGTAACGTACAAAGTACAGGAATCAGCCTTGAGGATCAGTGCTACACAGGAGCTGCTTGATGGTTCCTGGTGCTGAACAGAGTCGACCTTGCATGGTGCAGTCCAGATGCAGGGTTACTTCAGGCTTGAAACATAGCTTTACCACTTGGGAAATTACCAGTCAGTATAACATGTCCTTGCAGCCACACTAATACTAGCTATGCAGGCTAATAGGGGGCTAAGTGGAGAAACTGTTATTCCTTGGGTGCCCTAAGTACTGTCCTAAAGTACTCAATACTTATGTCTTAAACCTGGGAAATAGCCAGTTTCAGTTATTTAATCTTTAACACTTTGCAAGGTTAAGATGAGTGCTGTGTGATTTATTTTTTTTTTGTTTACTTGTTTGGAGTTTTTCATCATTATAGAATACAATTTATTTATTATGAAGGACAAGTATTTTGAGTATTTGTTGCAAGCTTTGAAGAGAGTTAGAGTATCACAGATTAGGTAAGCGTCTATTAAGCCTTAATTCCAATAAGAGAATTTATGGGTAATCATATTTGATTAATTCTGTATTTGAGATCAATACCATTGTTTGGAGAGCATTTGGTGGCTTTTCAGATCTGTTATATATGCATCAATGCTTAGTATTTACTTAGTTTTTTTATAGCTCTTTATTTAATTTCAAAATTATAAGTGTCATACCAGTCAGAGCAATTATGGACAATATTTAATGTGAATTTTATATATTTTGCTTATAGTCAAGAGCAGTGATTCTTCAACTACTCCTGTAACTGCAAATGTGGCATTTTAGTGCTGTGACAGTTAGTTACATTTAACTGCAGCTGATAGGAGTACAGAATTACATGAATTTTTAACCTTCAAAACGTTTAAAAAAACAAATCATAAAAAGAAGGAATTATTTCTCAAAGCAGTTAACATTTATGAAATTTCCACAGCAGCACAGCAGTGCGTTTCTCTACATGTATGCACATACCCTTATGTAAAGGGTAAAGATACAATGCAGTCATGTATTTATGTCTTTAAAAAGTGCTTAATACTTTCCTATGCAAAGGAATACTACTATGCACTTATGTGTATAGTTCAGTATAGACAGCTTCTGTATAGAAAACAGTTTTAAAAATCTTGCTCTAGCTGTAACAAACTCAATCATGTTAATTCTTGTCCTTTTTGTCTTCCTCTAAGCCTGTAACACTCTGGACAGGAAAACAGATTTTTAGTCTTGTTCTCAAGCCAAGTGATGACTGTCCTGTCAAAGCCAATCTGCGAACTAAAGGCAAACAGTATTGTGGCAAAGGGGAAGACCTATGTTACAATGATTCTTGTGAGTAACACATCTAAAGCTGTGTTTTGGAGGTCTTCAAAGAAATTATGGCTTTTGCTTTGTTGAGTTTATTTCTGTTGAGCTCACAGTAGGGGTTCAAGCAGTACTTGATACAAGTATTCTTAAAACAAAAAATAAAATTAAGCAGTTTTTCTCAAAAGTTAAAATCGTGTTCAATACCAAATGAGAGACTTGGGTCTTTTGTTATAATATAAAATTTCTTAGGTATGATGCTAGGCTTGTAGTGATACTAATGTAGTATTTGAAGATGAGAGTGGTAGAAACACAAAAGACATTTAGGAAGTGATTGTACAGAAAGCATCCGCGGTGTTCTGCATATAATTATTGAAATTTTATATGCCAGTTCTTCGAAAGGTGCGTAATGAAGCTGAGGATCAATATTGGGCTACTCTGATATACAGAAGATAGGTTTAATTAGTTAAAGGCTGATCTTAAGCAAGGAAGATCGAGTTTGTGAATCTGAAAAGTTCCAATGAAAGAAAAGGAGTAATCTAAAGGGCCAGTGGATACAGCCTAACAGCAAGACGGATGTTGTTACGATATGCTTGTAATTAAAGAGACATCCGAGTTCAGAGTGTGTTTTAAATTTCGGCTCTGCTTCCAGAAGTGACTGAGCTGAATATCAGAATACTTGAATATGAAAACTAAATTCACTTCTGAAATTTTGTTGCTCTACTTTATGGATAACTAGAATAGTTTTATTATGCATAAATTATACTCGTGATGGGTCTGGAGCACAAATCCTTTAAGGAACAGGTGAGTGAAATGGGGTTATTTAGTCTAGAGAAAAGGAGACTGAGGAAAGACCTTATTACTGTCTACAAGTACCTGAAAGGAGATTGGAGCAAGGTAGGGGACTGCCATTTCTCTCTAGTACCAAGCAGTAGGGCTACAAGTTATACCAGGGGAGCTTTAGGGTGGATATTAGGAAGAATTTCTTTACTGAAGGGGTCACTGGGCATTACAAAAGGTTACCCATGGCAATGATCGAGTCAACATCACTGCATTTTAATGAGGTGTACCTGGTGCTTGGGGACATGAATTAGTGGTGAGTGACCTGTTAGGGCTGGGTCAAAGGCTGGACCTGTTAATCTTACAGGTCTGTGATGCTGGGAATGATTATTTCTAGACAAGTAAGACTAATTGGTGACTTCATTCTGACTAATGCTGTAGTTTAATTTAGATTTTTAACAAAAATGATTATTCACAATGTTTCTCCTAAGTCTTAAATTGGGTAGTTGCTGAAGTGGAAATATGTTCTCACTTAAGTTACTGAGGTCAGATTGTAGGTTCTTTCCCTCATGTGCTTTCCCTCATGTGCTTTACAGATACATTGAATGTGTGGTTTTGGGTTTTGTTGTTCTTATTAGCAGAACTTTTATTTTAAAACGTACTCCATAACTGCTTACTAGAGTTTAGGTAATATTTTAGAAAACTCCTTTTGCCTTTTTATTTCTAGATGTCACAATTCAAAACAGTGAGTTAATGAGTGGCAGTATGGACAAAGGAACCTTAGGTTCAGGATCCAAGAACAACATCTTCTACATTTTACTGAGAGACTGGGGACAGATAGAAGCTGCAGATGCCATGTCACGACTAGCCAGACTTGCTCCAGTGTATCTTTGTAAGTGCTTTTCCTTGTGAAATACTTGTGAAGTGGACAGAAAAAGTACAGAACTGATTGTGCTTATACAGTGCGTGTGATGGTCATGTGATTGAGTGGGAAAAAAATTAAGTTCCTAATGATGATGATATTTTCTGAGTTTGTTTTCCTTGTATGAGTTTGAACAATCAAATTTTGACTTTTTAATTTTTTTTTTATGTTGTAATAGCTAATCGTGGCTTTTCAATTGGAATTGGTGATGTAACACCTGGGCAGGGCTTGCTTAAAGCTAAGTATGAGCTCCTGAATGCTGGCTATAAGAAGTGTGATGAGTATATTGAAGCACTGAACACTGGCAAGCTACAGCAGCAGCCTGGGTGTACTGCAGAAGAGACGTTAGAGGTAAAATCATTTGATAATATATTCATGCAAATACTGAAGTTTATAATTGTCTTATGAAACATAAAAATAGGAGCAAACAAGGTCCCTAGGTGTACAAGTGTAGTCAAGTCTACCATTTAGATGCTCTTACGCATCTAAATATGCTACTTAAATACTAAACAATTTTATTCCTTTCTCCTAGCTGGATGTCATATAAGACATATCTTGGGGTATCGTAACAGGAGAATAAAATTACATGGGAAATTGGAATGAGGTTAATTACTTGGATCAATATTTGCTAAGTTAATGAAGAACCTACTCCAAAAAATACTTCTTGCACTTTTTTGGAGTAGGTAGTTCATTCCTTTAGTTATGGATCTTTGATATGCAGATGTTTTCTTGCACAGTATTGAAGCAGAAGGTAAGTGGAATTTGGTTATGCTGGGCTTTTTTCTTTTTTATGTAGAAATTTTGATGAAGAGCAGTGGATGTTGGCCAACAGCTTATGGACAGGCGTTAAAGAAGTCAAATGAAGAGTACCTGGTAAAACAGAGTAGAAAACCAAGCAACAAAAAACCACAAAACACCACCACCAAAGAAATGGAAAACCTACACTATGATGAAGTATTGCCACTGCTGTGGTTTTTGAAGTGACATTCAGGCTGAAAGAATTGTAGTCTTACCTACTTTTCCTATTTTTGGGCACCTGTGTGTGTCCCAGAACATTTTTTTTATATAGGTAAATTTTAAATGGTGGAGACAGCAGTGGAGACAGCAGCATTGTACTCTCTAAAAGCATTCAAAAGTAAAAAGTTTTTTTTGTTTGTTTTTTTGGGTTTTTTTTGTGAGAATGTTTGACCTAGTTCAGTGAATCTTAGAGCTTGGTTCAATGCTTAGTTTAGCTTAAGTTGCTAGCTCTGACAGAAGAGTTTGTCCTGTTGCTGGCCACCCCATTTTATCCCAACAAAGACTTTATGCAGCAAACCACACAGTTATACGAGTTAAAAATCAAGTTTGTTTTATTCAAGCAATGTTTAGTTTTCTTTTTTCTTTGCTACATTTTTAATTGCCTTTGACTACTGCATGTATTGCTAGCAAATTACAGATTACTCTTTGTTTATGATGTTTTTTAACAATTGCTGAATCTGTGAAATCTTGGCTTTCAGGCCTTAATCCTTAAGGAACTCTCTGTTATCAGAGATCATGCTGGCAGTGCCTGTCTCAGAGAACTGGACAAGAGCAATAGTCCTCTTATCATGGCCCTGTGTGGTTCTAAAGGTAGGCATAGCTAAATTTTACAAGTAGATTGCTACATTAGTTTTTGTCAAAGTTGTTTAAACTGTCTTTATGTCTTACTTGCACAACTGATTGTTTGAAATACTAAATTACTGTTGTATAGATTAGAAGTGACTGTTCTCAGTACTTAGGTTGGGTATTATTAGTTAATTGAACTGTTCTTAGTACAGGTTGGGTATTAGTTAATTGAAGTCAAGTTGGTATGCTGGTTTTTGTATCTTTTAGTTTTTTAGTAAAAACGGAATAAACATGCAATTGGAACTTTTAGGTGTTCTTAGAACATTTATAAAACTCAGTAAAAAGCTTGCAGTTGTAATTCTGATGTCAGGTATCCGTTTCACATATAAAAATCAAGTGAAAATTATATATTAGTAATTGGAATTAATATTCAGCCATCTTCACTGCTTTCTGAAAGAACACCTGTATAATAAATATTTGTTACGCTCCAGTTAATATCTGAATTTTCCTTTGTTTCTTAATGATAATACGAAGAAATCACTTAATAAAGAGTTGGAATGATTATCTGTATCATAGACTGATTAAGTAGCCAGTTTCTGCATAAATGCTGAAATTCACATGACAAGCAATGGAGCAGCTTTAACTGTCTGAATTGTATATGCGTTTTTTACAAATTATGAGGTTAGATAGTACACATTTGTAGAAATGAAGACAGCTCATCAAAGGAGCACTGATACACCATGTCTGTGACAGATAATTTCTTTCTTGTCAGGCTCCTTCATTAATATATCCCAAATGATTGCTTGTGTGGGTCAGCAGGCTATCAGTGGATCCCGAGTTCCTGACGGATTTGAGAACAGATCCTTGCCTCACTTTGAAAAGCATTCTAAGGTAATTGTATTTACAATGAACTCTGCAGAAAAGTGCCACAAGTTGGGTTAAAACATTTTAAGAATGACACATGATAGAATGTGCTGTCATGACAGTGAAAATAAAAATCTGATGCAGTGAATGTAAAGCATTTTGAAGGTAATGTTGGGAGTTAACTGTTGTGACTTGACATGGAATGTCTAATACACGTGTTTTATTGCTAAGCTTTACTAATTTAGTAAATTTGAGGTAAGTCTGTGATGCATTTTTTTATTCTTTTTGAGAGTCCTAAAACATTTTTGTTAAGTTTCTCTCTTGTACTGTGTTTCACAGCACTGTTCCAGAGCAACTGCTGTGCTTGTGTTGGTACCTTTAGACAGGGGAAACATGCCACAAAAACTATTCTGAAGGTTTCAATTGGATAGATAGGTATAATGGGCTACTCTGAACATTCCATGAGTTCTGTTTTACATAAAACAGTAGTAGTCTTATGTGCATGTTGCCATAAATCAGTGAGAATAGTTTTGTTTTGGGTTTGTTGGGGTTTTCTGTTGTTCTGTGTTTTGTTTTGTTTTTTTTTTAAAAACTATCTGAAATCTCATCAGTAGTGATAGTACCAGGTACTGGCCATTAACCTTCTTAGCATGCTAAGTAACTCAGGCATCAGATGATAGCCATGATCTGTTGGCCATGAAATGTCCAAATTTCAACTTCCGAGTTCTCTTAATGGAAAATATTTTGTTTTCTGAGTAAATAAGAAGAGAGTGCTGTATGGCTTAGATGAGAAGGAAGAAGTTAAGTTTTAACTGGCTTTTTACTGATTCAGAAAGTGCTGCCTGTTAACAGCAAAAACTGATCCTCTAAGATTACCCCTTTTGTAGGCTGTAAATTGTTTTATGCAATCATGAAGGCATTTTGATGGTATTTGACTTAAAGTGATGCCTGCATAAAGTTAATTGTCAAGAGCTCTTGTTGTAAGTGAGAGCAAACCATTCAAACAATTATGTGCACACATCCAGTCATATTTATTCTGGATTTCTTAGTCTTCAGCAGTGCAGATATATTAGTTATACTATTGGAAAATGAACATTCTTAACACCCTTTCTATTTGTGCAACTTTTAAGGGAGAGTGACATGATGGAAGTTGGGGGGTGTGTGTGTGTGTGTATATATAGTATGGGAAAGGAAGGGAAAGAAGCCTGTCCAGACTTGTGAGGGGAGAGAAGACTGTTAGTTGAGTTTGGAAGAACTAGGCAAGGTATTTGAAGCCTTTGATCATGTCAACAGGCATTAAACTTCAAAGCTGAATGCAGCTGAGGTGATTGCTGTATGTTTGTGTGTGTATTAGTTAATTGAAATAATTTAGATTGCGTACAGCTTGTTTTTCTGTAGTACATGTATACTCACTTTACATTGTATTTTCACCTTTTTTCTCCTGTTCATTTTGTAGCTGCCAGCAGCAAAAGGCTTTGTTGCAAATAGCTTCTATTCTGGGTTGACTCCTACTGAATTTTTTTTTCATACAATGGCTGGTCGAGAAGGTCTGGTTGACACAGCTGTTAAAACAGCTGAAACTGGATACATGCAGGTAACTGGACTGAGGGTTTTATTATTATACCTGTAAAATAAGGATATTTCTTCTATGCATGTTGAATTGAGGGGTGGGGGAGAAAGGCACATGTTGTGTGTATGTGTGTTTGGTTTTAATGTAACAGAGTAATTTATACTGTGAAATACATTACTCTGCTCAGTAGATGAGAGGTTTGTAAACCAGACCTCAGGTAACATGCTTGTATTAAGCTGTTTATTCTTGAATATGAACATTGAAAGCCCTTGTTCTGTGGAATTATTAAGAACCACTTTCTATGTAGTGTGTATTCTGAATACCCGTGTGAATGATGGAAGCTTTTCTGTACGTTACAGATACGAGTCGTAATGCCTTTTCAGGTAGTGGTTTCTTGCGTTGAAACACAAGACCTTGGCTTGGCTTGTTTAACAAAGGATTGTCTGAATGTCATAAATATGGCTAAAGCTCTGTTTTAGCATCTGTCAGCTTCTTGGCCATATTGACTTGGACTTCAGGTTCTGCAACATGTTTTAGTGTCTCTGGCTGTGTCTCCTGTGAAAACAGAGGTACTTCCAACAAAGCTTACTGCTTGCTGTCTTAAGGCTTCAGTGAAAGTATCTTGAGTGTAGTCCTCCCAGTGTAGCAGGCAGAGAAAAGCCAAGGTAGTTTGGGCCTGGGGACATGTTCAGAGATATGCAAGCAACTCAATGAAGACTTAGTCCTCCACACCAACTAGAATGGATTTAACTAGAGCATGTGTATCACAGACCAACAAAATAATATTTATGTCTGTGTAAGTATATCCAGTTATATGTTAATATAATAAAAAACATGCAAAATATTGTTTCTCAAACTTTTAGCCCACATGAATAAATTGTAGCCCTTGGAACTGGGATTTTTTTTTCCAATCAATCTTAACATTTATTTCATCTTACCATCTTATTCCTCAGTGAAAGAAATTGCCATTTTATATTCTTTAGTGTGCTCATTTCATAGAACAGTGAAGTCCATCTTTCAAGTAAAAACATTTTTAAGCACTGCTGCTTCACAGCATGCCTTTTTTGGGGCAGGGGAGACAGAGGAATAAAGGTGGTAGTAAAGGGATTTCACAATACAATGAACTAATGTAAAATAAGTAGGGAACACCAGTGGAAAAATGCTACTGTCTGTGACAAATTAGCCTGTCAGATTTTGTCAGTGAAAATAATATTTCACTTGTGTTTCTTGAAAAACTTAATGAATATGAATATTTGATCAAAAAACCCCAAATTTCTCAGACTGCAATAGGCTCTTGCAGCTTGGTATTAGGTTTCCAATACGATGGAATTTCCAAAAGCAGAGAACTGTTAGTGTTGCTTTAAATTTCACTATGGTTGGATTCCATGATCTGGGGAACATGCAGTAAAGCCCTAGTGGTAATGTGTAACTTAAAATAGCTCTTCATGCTTTCTAATTACTGTATCATACTTACTTTTTGAGTACAGTTTCTGGAATTTTTATAATCCTATTGTTTAGCTAAAAAGGTCCCATTTACTTTCTTTGCACTATTTTCCTGCTTGTTTTTTCAGAGGCGGCTTGTAAAATCACTTGAGGATCTTTGCTCACAGTATGACTTGACAGTCAGAAGTTCTACTGGTGACATTATACAGTTTATTTATGGAGGAGATGGCTTGGATCCTGCAGCCATGGAAGGGAAGGATGAACCACTGGAATTCAAGCGAGTTCTAGACAACATCAGAGTAAGAAATGTTTATTGAACTGAAATGCTTATTGCAAGTATGAAAATATTAGCAAACATGTTACAGGAAGTAATAAATTGTGGGAGAATAGTTTCAGTTGAAGAATTTATTTTAAAATTGATTTTTGAGTGATTCTGCTAGGTCTTTCAGCATTATGTTAAGTGTTAGAGATGATTTTTACATTAGAAGCGAGCAACTGGGACCAAGCTGTGCATATGCCCCGTGCTTAGACGTACGTAGTAGGTCTAGCACTTAATACTGAACTCACTATATAAATTACTATGGATTTAATTGGATACTAGATTGGATTTGTATGACACATTCCTTATTAAATCAAGACATGTATTTTCTTTGTGTTGAAGTGCTTCTTAGATCAAAGGTTTGATGTATTTTTTAAAAACTTGGGGAATACTGTGAAGAATACTGAAGAATAGTATTGTTTAGTTTTAGTTTTGAGATTTGTTTGTTGGTTTTCCTTTCTACTCCTCAAAAGGTAAGTCTTTTACTGAAATGACTGTTAAGATTTCTGTAATGTAAGTATAATAAATTGATGGAATTAGATATGCTTCTGTCTGTGCCTTCAAATAGGAGTATATGTGGACACCCTCTTCACAGCAGTCTGATATTACATAGTAAAAAATAAAAAAAACAAAGACCCAAACCAGAGAGTGCTGATAGTCAATTGCATGTATGTATATTGTGTCCTTACAATGACATTTCTGCACGTACGTTTCATGTGAGGAATTAAATTTTTTTTTGCTCTTAAGGCTGTGTATCCGTGCCGAAGTGAACCTGCCCTTAGTAAAAATGACTTAGTGTTAACATCAGAGTCCATCATGAAGAAGAATGAATTTCTTTGCTGCCGAGACAGTTTTCTTCAGGTAGTTATCTCACTTTCTTACCACATTGTAATTTAACTTCTCATAAATCAAGGAAATTAAATAAAATGGTCTTAACAGGAGCAATGACTGTTAATGCAGGAGCAGTAGATATTTGAGTAATATATTTCTATAGATTTAGAGTAAAGGGAGGTAAGACTGCTAATTTTAATTCTATTATGTTGATTGTTGATATTCACCACAGAAAGGTAGACCTACTTATCTTGTTCTTTTATGATACTAATCCAGCAAATAACTTTTTTCATATGATCCTATGTATTCTGGCAGGAGTACTTATGTGTCTTTTAAGAATCAGTGAATGACACCTCACCTCAGACTGTTGCGGTTTGGAAGGGAACTCAAAAGATCACCAGAGTCCCTGCATTTTGAATTGTAAAATTGTTAAAAATAGGAGAACAGCTCCACTTAAGACTACTTTGGGAGACAGTGATGAAAACAGATTAACCTGCCTGTGGACATGTAATGCTGTTACTTAGATGAGCCTTCTGATTTATGTTTACTGATGAGAATAGCATGAGTTCAGTGAACTGCTTTTGAGGGTTTGTTTTTTTAATACATCAGAGTGCTTGAGAGCAGGAGGTAACAGAACTAGTAAGCAGTTGTTTACAAAACTGATGTGCAATTTTGTTGCTGAGAGCAGATTTGTAAACATAAATACATCCATACTTAGGTTAGTAGCATCATTGAGGTTGAAAAAGACCTGCAACCATCAACCTAGTGCCACCATGCCCACTAGACCACATTTAGAAATGACACATCTTGAAATATGCTGTATATACAGCATATATTGACATATATTTTGCATACTTGAAACTTGCTGTAAATCTGAATGACATCTTTGAAGGAAAAATAAGCAGTATGTGAATATTAGAGTTTGGACAAGAAGCTGTTTTTTTGAGATGTATGTATTTTGAGTCATATCAGGAAAATCTACTGCGTTCAGAAGCACAGATGTGATGACATCATCTTAACAGTAATTAGTTTAAGATTCCTAAGTTTTAGATACTGTTACATTTTCCTCTTTTTCTTTTTTTTTCTGTTCATCCTTGAAGACATTAACTGAGACAGGTTATGAAAAATATAATGAGGTAATTGTAGCATGTGTGTGCACTGTGTGAGCATTAATGTTAGTGCTTTTTAGCTAAAGATGTGTTTATAGTGCTAAAATAACTGATTAATATGTATGCATTACCAGTTGTTGAAATATAATGTAGGTGTTAATCACAATAACCTATGCAATTCTTTTCAATGGTGAGGACCAAGATGTTAGTTAAATGTGACAATTTTGAGGATGCTATTTTGTAGTACATTACTTTCTGTTCTAAAACTCATTCTTTTAACCTTTAGGGATATTAGCATGTTTTTCTGATGTTTTCCTACCCCTTCTTCTACTTTGCCATTCCTGGAACAGAGAGATTTCTCTCATATCGGTGTTATTCTGCCAGAAGTTCCTATACCAGTATTATCCACTCTTGTCCACAAACCAGTAGTCTAAATTGCCTTTGTGAAAAAGACAGGTGTTCATTCTGCCTGTATACTGCCTTCGTTTGGATTATGTTGTATCTTCTGGGATTGCCTGTACCACTCTGTATTTCACTGAGCTTAGCTGTAAGGAGTCTCTTATTAGCAGTGGTTCACATATATGAATGAACTGGTAGCTTCAGTGCTGGGACACATGATGTAAATGTCTTTGTGACCAGGTGCAGAGGTATTTAATGCCTCCTTTGCCTCTATCTTCAACAACAGGGTAGACTGTCTTCAGGATATCTGCTTATCTAAACTGGTAGACGGGGACAGGGTACAGTGTAGTTCCCCTGTTATCTAAGAGGTACTAGTTAGAGATTCTCCTGGTCCATTTGGATCCCCATAGGTCCATGGGATCACACCAGAGTGATGAGAGAGCTGGCAGATGAGCTTGCATAACCACTCTCCATAATTTACCACAAGCTGTGGATCACAGATGAGGTCCCAGATGATTGGAGATGGGCGAATGTGACCCCTATTTACAAGAAGGGTCAGAAGGATGGTCCAGGAAACTACAGACCTATTAGCCTCACCTCAGTTCCAGGCAAAGATATGGAACGGATAGTGCTGAGTGCTATCATGCAACAACAGCGTGATGGCCAAGAGATTAAGCCCAGTCAACA
>VZRI01012055.1:0-107873 GCA_013397515.1 Upupa epops | reverse complement strand
TGCATTTTGGTTATAACAACCCCAGGCAGAAATATAGGCTGGAAATGGATTTCTTAGAGAGTACTCAAGTAGGAAGAGACATTGGGGTATTGGTGGACAGTAAACTTAGCATGAGTCAATAATGTGCCCAGGCGGCCAAGAGGGCTAATGGCATCCTGGCCTGCATCAAGAATGGTGTGGCCAGCAGGTCAAGAGAGGTTATCCTCCCTCTGTGTTTGACACTGGTTAGATCACACCTGGAGTATTGTGTTCAGTTCTGGGCCCCCTCAGTTTAGGAAAGATGTCGAGGTGCTGGAACGGATCCAGAGAAGGGCAACTAGAATGGTAAAGGGGCTGGAAGGTAAGCCCTACAAGGAGAGGCTGATGGAGCTGGGTCTGTTTAGCCTGGAGAGGAGGAGGCTCGGAGGTGACCTTATTGCTGTTTATAACTATCTAAAAGGTGGTTGTAGTCAGGTAGAGGTCAGTCTTTTCTTCCTGGACACTGGAGACAGGACAAGGGGTCACAGTCTTAAGCTCCATCGTGAGAGGTTTAGACTTTAGGGAAAGGTTTTTCACTGAACGAGTTACTTGGTTTTGGAACGGGCTGCCCATGGGAGGTGGTCGAGTCACCGTTTCTGGAGGTGTTCAAGGTTAGTCTGGATGAAGTGCTGAGTAGCATGATCTAGTTGTGAGATGTTAGGTTTACTTGATTTATTTGGATTTAGGTTGGACTGGATGATCTTTAATGTCTTTTCCAACCTTATCATTACTGTGATACTTTGTTACACCTTGTACTACTGTTTTGACTAAGCATTGGCTCTGTAGGAGCTGACAGGGTCCATTTTGAGATAGAGCTTAGTGAGTGAGTTTGCCGCCTTGTCCAGGACCAAACTGAAGGGCTTAATGTTCACTATGTTTAGACTATGTGAGAGAACCAGTGGTTTCTTGAGCTTGCTTTGAATGTTACATAGCTGTGCTCATAGGCCAGTGTTGCAGGGAAGGTGACAGCTCCAGAGACAGACGGAAGTCAGTGTTGCACTAAGATGATTGTGCAGTAGAGACAGATACACTCAACAGAGCAAGCTACATTGTCTTTCTGTTGTAGCAGAAATTAATATGTTGTTTGGATAAGTTGCCAACACTGATGCAAATTGAGAGGAATCGGTCGTTTCCTCTCTTAGTTTTTGTGCCTGAATAAACTTACCTGACTTTTGCAATTCAGAATGATGCATAATAGTTGACTTAAGAAAGCAAAATCTTCAGCATATTAAGTACTTTGTTACACACAGGCTGTCATAGAGGAAAAGCCGACAACTAATAGTTTGCCATAGCTGTTTGCTGTTGTGTTCTTACATCTGCCTTTTCTCCACATGACTGCATGACTAACTGTTCAGCCAGTATGACAACTCCTTTATAGGAGATGGTGTGGTTTATTACTCTTGTCCCCTGGTTTAATTAGTTTTCAGTGTTGTAGACAGAGAAGTTAATGTTACACAATCTGCCCTTTTCCTCACACTGCTCCCTTCCTGCATTTCCACAGAACAAGTATCTTTCAAGATAGAATTATCTTCAGAATATCTTCTTTTTTCTAGGAACTGTAGTAAAACTATTAAGTTTTCTAATGTTTCTAGGTTTTCCACATTATTACTTAACACTTATTTTAGGAAATATTGTTGCATGCAATGATTTTGGGGTAAAAAATCTTTAAAATGTAAAATTATTAATTTTTGAATTAATATGGCTTATTACAGGGCAATGCCTTGTCGTCCAAGCAGAGAAATGCCTTGAAGCATCTGTTCCAGTTGTACACTTCCGCTGTTGGTTCTTTTGTTTGAACTTTGGTCACAGAAAATAATGTACTGTCTGAAAATACCTTGAATACCAATACAAATGTTGTTATTTTGATAATCTGTTGTAATAAAATCTGATGTAATAGAAATATTTTTACAGTAGCTTATTAATTCAGTTGTGAAAAAGGTTTTTGAAGTGAATGAAGAAAAAGTGATACTGTAGAATGATCGTGATGGGTTTTCAGGCAGGACTATGAGGATGGAAAGGGTTTAACTCGAAAAATCAAACACTTGCCTCTCCATGGAGGCTTTTCTGAATCATTGCTAAAGTAGATGGGGAGGATTCCCTCTTGCTTTTTGTTTATATTTTGGTTTTCATAAGTCTTTGTTACAGTACTGAGTCTCACAGAGTCCATTTTTATGGAAGCGCTTAATCACAAACCTCATTTGATTCAGGTGTAATGCCTGAATACTATTTCATAAAAACGTTGTGTATTTTCTTCAAAACTATTGCTTCAATTTTTGTTCCAGTAAAGGCTTCTAGAACCACTTTTGGGTAAATGTGATAATGGAGTGAAAGGTTTAAGTACTACTACCTGTTGAATGCAACAAGGCCTCTCAATTGCATAGAGCAGTTGTTTGAGCTGTGTTAGGTAGAGACTGATGTGAATACATCAATTTTGAGGATTCCCCCAGCTTCAAATAAAGAACATCTTGAATCTCTGAAATGTGTCTCAGAAGTGTCCTTTACACACTTGTCTCATGCCACAGTCTTTCCAATTTGAGGTGTTTTGAATACTAAGAAAGGAGTGTGTTTGTGTCAGTATAAAGAGAAAGTAAGAATTTGAGATAGTAATAGTATTTTGATGGTATAATCAGTTTCAGTAAATGTCAGTTGGGAGGAAGGATAAGCCAAAGTAAAATCTAATTTTTTTAGAATGTATTCAGGAAGAATGTTTTATTCAGTGTGAACTATACTGCTCATGTGCTGCTATTCATTTATGGTTACACAACAGTGAATCTTGTGCGCCTAATTCTAGCGCGTGTGTGTGTGTCTTTAAGTTTCAGTGTTGCTTTCTTCATATTGTCTACTGTTAGTGTATTATTGTTAAACAGTCCATTGAAAACTCTTAAGCAAATAACTTACTGCTAGAGACTTTAAGTCCGTGTCTTTGCTTACTATTGTTTTAATGTAATTTCAGGAAATAAAAAAATTCATCAAGGGTGTTTCTGAGAAGATAAAAAAAACTAGGGACAAGTATGGCATTAATGACAATGGCACAACAGAGGTAAATAGTTTTAAAGGGGTAACTCTGCAGTTGTTTTAAGTCTTCATAAGCTATCACTTTTCCAACTCTTCTATTCACTTTTTAGCCACGAGTTTTATATCAGTTGGATAGGATTACTCCAACACAGCTGGAGAAGTTTCTGGAGACTTGTAGGGACAAATACATGAGGTAAGTGTTTAGCCTGTAATTTACTCTTGATTTATTTGACCTCCATCTCAAATTCTGTATTTATTGGTTGGTTTGTGATCTAGGAGTGTATTTTGCTGTTTTTACTGTGAATCTTGGTTCTGTTGTAAATGCAATACAAATAAAAAATATGGAACAGTTGTCCCTAGTGATGTAAACGTTGTAAGACCAGGATAGAACGGAAATAAAGAACCCAAAGGAATCATTGTCTATAGGTGGCCTTGTAAGGCAGGCATTCCTTTCCTCCTCTTATTGCAGGAGATTCTTACAAACCTCCAAAGATTTAAATAATGTTTGAATAGATTGCTTCCAAATCCACCTGGAATATTGTGTCCAGTTCCGATTCCCCAGTTTGAGAAGGATAGAATTAATTGAGAGAGTTCAGTACAGAGCTACAAGGATGATTGGAGGTCAAGATCAACTGCCTTACAAAGAGAGATTGAGAAAATTGGGACTCTTTAGTTTGGACAAAAAAAGGCTGCAAGGGGATTTAGTTACTATCTAAATATATGACAAATATATGATGGCTGGGTGTCAAGAAGGAAGAAATACTCTCAATTGCATCAGGCAGGACAAGAGGTAATGGATGCAAGCTTGACCACAGACACAGTTTCACCTTATTTACAGTAAAGGTTATTAAATATTGGAATGGGTGGTTGTGGAGTCCACTTCTCTGATGTGTTTATGTGTAGTTGATTTCTGCTCTTAGCCAGTTATGCTTTTCAGTAATCTCTGTCCTGCTTGAGCAGGGGAGTTTGACCTGATGGCCTTTGAAGGCCCCTTCCAACCCTAATAAACTTTGTAAGGCAGTTCTTGAAGTACGTAAATTTTAGAAAGGGGCAGATGTGGGATTGATCACATTACATGCATAACTTGAAGGGAAAGTAGGTCACCAGTATAGGGCTTTTGAATAAGATGAAAACAAGAAGGCATTAGTATCTGGAGTTTGTTGTTTTAAGAAGTATTACACACAATGTCTTAAAGAAGACTCCCTAAAGGTCTTCTGCGCTTAAACAATTAAAGGGGAATTTTGGAAATGTTAGTGTGTAAGGAATTCTCTGAGTGGGATTGATGATTAAGAAAAGACAACAAGTGTGTTCTCCTGTTTATATTGGATCCATGGAATGTCTGCGTAGCAGGGCATCTTTTTTCCCTTACACTGAGTTCAGTGTCTTGAGTATTTGTGACCTTTTTTACTTGCAAACATTCGTTTGTTAATTCTTTTTTTTTTTTAATAAACTTCTCACATATCTACCAGACTAGTTTCCATCTTCGCTTGCTTAGGATTTTATGCCTTTTTGAGTCCTCTGTCTATTTCTGTATTTTTCAATGAGAGAATGTCTTTATCAGGGCACAGATGGAGCCTGGTTCTGCAGTAGGAGCTCTTTGTGCACAGAGCATTGGTGAGCCTGGTACGCAGATGACTCTGAAGACTTTCCATTTTGCCGGCGTGGCTTCAATGAACATTACTTTGGGTGTGCCAAGAATCAAAGAAATCATTAATGCTTCAAAGGCTATTAGGTACTAACATTGTTTTGGTTTGGTTTTTTCTCCTTTGCTTAAGTGAGACATGGTGGATGGCTTTGTGATATGTGATGACATTTCCTGTTCTCAGTAGTATACCAAGCAGTACTGAAACCATGGTATATCAATATAAACAAAATCTGTTATCTGACCCTAAGTATCACTTGGACAAGAGAGAAGTTTTATTCCTCTGAAAATCAAATTAGATGAAGTGGTTACTTAGCTCATTCAATGTTAATAAATCCTAATATTCCATTAGATGTGTCATATATTGAAAGACTTTTTGGGGTTTAGCAGCAGTTGCAGCATACCTATTCCTAGGAATCTGTTAAACCATACCAGAATATTGTATACTGTGTAAATAGACACTAGTGTGTTGTGTTACCATCTTTGGCATGTGTTCTTGGTTTTACTAGCCTGCAGTGCATGAACATGAAATTTCTTAAATGTATCTGAGGAAGCTGTTGGTCTCCATCTCATTAACTACTAGTTTATTTTATGGGATTGGCAAGCAGTAACTCAACCATCTAGAATGTAGCTTATAAATTTCCTAATTGGCTTTTCTTTATTTGTGTGTTGATTCTTTGTAGCACCCCTATTATAACAGCACAGTTGGATAAAGATGATGATCCTGATTTTGCCCGTCTGGTTAAAGGGAGAATTGAGAAAACTTTATTAGGAGAGGTAGGAAAAAATGTGTTATAGCTGTTCCTTTAAAAGTACATGTTAGCTAATTGCTGTAGGGCATTTTAACTATTTTTACATGCTGTATGTTTTGTCCCTATCTCTTCTTAAAGATTTCAGAATATATTGAAGAAGTGTTTCTTCCAGATGATTGTTTCATCCTTGTGAAGCTGTCTTTAGAACGCATTAGACTATTGAGACTAGAGGTGAGTTGTGCGTTCTTTTGAATAATACACCTTATGTAGGTTCCAAAGGCTCTTCTAATCATGTCTCAGAAACAAAAATCAGACCAGTTCAAAGAAGTGAGCAGAGATGTCCTGTAGCTACATTATGTGTGGATTTTCCCCCTTTTTTACCTTGTAAAGACAATAAATTTTCCTTTTTGTGGGAATGAAAGAACAGACATCAATTTATTGGCACCTTGTTATATTCAAGGATGCCCTCTCTATCCACTAGGTACAATACAGACCAGTACCCACAGCATAGATGGTATTTCATGCAACTTAGAGGAGTAACAATTTTTCTTTATTTTTCTACATTATTTTTTTATTATTATTCCGTTGAAAGACTGTTGCATATATTTGAGCAGATTTATATATGCTGAAAGAAATACCATGATGTTCACTGGCTGACTTTTGCCACAGGTAAATGCAGAGACTGTGCGCTACTCTATTTGCCTATCTAAACTCAGAGTGAAGCCTGGAGATGTTGCTGTCCATGGAGAAGCAGTTGTATGTGTGACACCTCGTGAAAATAGCAAGAGTTCAATGTATTATGTATTGCAGTATCTGAAGGAAGAGTTACCAAAGGTAAAAGCAAAAACTGCCTTATCTTTTGTGGGAGGTAATCAGTAGTAATAATTTGGGGTTCTGGTGTGGGAAAACAATGTCATTCTTGTCAGTACTGGCAATGAAGATAGTCCGTAACTCCTAGATAGTGATGCTACTATTCTACAGTTGAAACTAAGCCTCCTTTACTCATCTTTCTAATAAAAATTCAAGCAGTGATGCTTCCATTACAGCATTTACTGAAGTGTTCTGAGTGCCGTAGTTGTTAAAAATAGTTGCATCTTCTTCCAACTGCATCTAGAAATAAACCACATAAAAGTATCTGGCATTTTTGCAGCTTTCTGTGAGGCACCTGTCTAGCTTGGATTTTAAAAACAGTGGTAAGTGAAATTTAATACTGAGAGGATGCTCTCTGTTGTATGGACCTACCACTGTTGAGAGACTAAGGTCTGAGTGTGAGGATATCTGGCATAAAATACAAAATGTAGGTAGTAAGTAAGGTGAATGTCACATCAGTGTACAGTGTGAGCGTCACATTTGTATTAGTGTATTTAAGACCAGGAAATCTAACTTGGTAAGTCTCTTTATTGAGCAGTTACTCCAAAGGTGAGCTAAGTAGGTTTGAATTCTGATGGGTACCTTTTCGTATCACAGTTCTGTATGCATCAATTTCTGTATGCATAATTCTGTATGCATAAATTTCTTTATTTGTTTCATGAAGGTTGTAGTGCAAGGTATACCAGAGGTTTCCCGAGCTGTTATTCATATTGATGAACAAAGTGGAAAGGAAAAATACAAACTTCTAGTTGAAGGTGATAATCTACGAGCTGTTATGGCTACTCATGGAGTGAAAGGGACAAAAACAACATCTAACAACACTTACGAGGTAATGTTCAAATCGGTACTGTGGGGCTTTTTCCCCTCATAGCATCTTTATTGCAAGTGTTTGTTTAGTGTTGAGATGCAGCAGTTGATACCTAATCAAGCCAGATTTTTACTAATAGTTGTCATAATGCATTAACACAAGAGAATAATTTGACTGGCAGCACTATTCACTTCAAAGAAACTTCTTGAAATATTTTTTAAATGGAGAAACGCAAAGGGTAGTGTTGAAGTAGTATTTGACAGCAGGTGGTATTTGTTCCAGGAGCATACTTGCTCCAAGCGTTTAATTGTTCACTAATCTAATATAAACTCTTGTGCAGGTAGAGAAAACACTAGGAATTGAAGCTGCTCGGACGACCATTATCAATGAGATTCAGTATACAATGGTGAACCATGGTATGAGCATTGACAGGAGACATGTTATGTTACTGTCTGATTTAATGACTTACAAGGTTTGTACCATGCTGTTTCTAAACTTTGCATTGGCCTGTTGCTGAAAGTTCATTTTTACTGTGTTTGAGAAGGATGGGTGAGCTAAGGAGATGGATATGAGTAATAGGTTGATCGAGTACTACAGTACTACTGTGTATGTATCAATCAAAGTATTGATCTAGTTCTTGTTAGGGATGGCATGGACTATTTTGATTGAGAACAAGCTGGTATGAGGGGTAGGGAATCCTTATTTCACACTGGAAGTAAGAGTCCTAAAACTTGTGGTACAAAAATCAACTTTTTGGTTAATCATGCGTGCAATTTAAGGCTTGCCATGCAGAAAACCACGTGGGGTGTGGTTAATAGCAGGTACACTTTACAAGACTCAAAGAATACAGACTTCACAAACAGAATCAGATTATGTTTACAGTACAGTATTTCATGGTGTAGAAAACCATATCTGTTCTTTTTTTCATGTCTGGTAGGACTTTTAGATTTGAGCATATTTAGTGAAATAATATTTCCTACTTGCTTGACAGAGTGCAAGGGTTTATTTTGGGTAAATGAGTTCTGACTTCTGCCCAAATGTAGGGGATTGTGGTAGCGAGCTGCAGTAATCCTCAGGGTTGGCTGTGTGAAGATGAGAAGAGTATCAGAGAGCAGATTTAACATATTGTGTAATCTAACAGCTGAAGTCAGATTTGTCACTACAGAAAACAGGCAGCAGCTTCAGTGTAGTGCGCTCAGAGTAGATCACCAGCTAATTTATAATTGTGTAGTTTTTGTCATGGACAAGTTTCTTGAAATATTTCCAATAAAAGGTCTCTAACTGTTTTTAACAGTTGTGTATGAATAATCTCTTAACTATGAAGCAGCATGTAATGCAAATGCTGCACTGTAGATGGTAACCTTTACACTTTTCCCATGTGTTTGTTAGAATAAAAACTGCCTATCTGTTGTTCACTTAATTTGCTTCTTAAGCTGACATAAATCACTTCCAGTCTCTGTTGTGATAGTCTGTTTTGGACATTTCAATCCATCAAGGGTGAAGTACTGGGCATTACTAGGTTTGGACTGGCAAAAATGAAGGAAAGTGTGTTGATGCTGGCTTCTTTTGAGAAGACTGCGGACCATCTCTTTGATGCCGCCTACTTTGGACAGAAGGATTCTGTTTGTGGTAGGTATTGCAAAATCTGTTGCAGTCTGTGGTCCTTACCCAGCATTTATAAGTCTCTTCCAAGCATTGGATTTTTGTCCTTAGTAGACTTTCTCTTCAGCTTACAGGTCAAAGGCCTTCAGGTCTGAGGCTAATCCATACTTCCTGTTTGTAGAAATTTGGTGTATATTTATTAAAGCAGACTGTTAATAACTTCCTTTTACTTGTCACCACATAGCTCAGCGCAATACCATGAAATTTGTCCCCCATCAATATCACGGGTTTGTTTAGGTTTTTTCGAGATTTTAAGTTCATGTATCTTCAACACCTAGAGCTGATTAAGGAATGTAGTACTTTATTCAGTATTGAGGATTCGTTTTCATTCCTGCTGAAAAGTAGGAAGTCCTGTACATCTCAGGTAGCATAGATGAATATCATTCTGTGCATAATGATGGCTGAAGGGCAGAGTCCGTGACATCTTCAGTTATTTCAGATGTAAATAGATAAAAAATGTGGTTTGTTTTCTTTGTTAGGCCTTTCATTTGGTGTTTTGTTTGCTGTTTTAATTAGAAGCCTTGCAAAAGATAGAAGAACCTTGTTCTCAGAAATTTCTTTTTGAATGTATCTTTAGTTTTAAGTTCATTAACACCAGTGAATCATCTTTCAACTGAATTCATGAAAGAATGTGGTGAAAGTTTAAAAATACATACATATGCATGCACACACTGTGCGTGCACACACAGTCAAGCAGCAAGTTAACATAGATGATTTTGTCTCCAATTTTGCAATTCTGACTTGCACTCTTAAGATTTGGAATGGAAATTTTTACAAAAAACCAACTCATTTACCCCCCATTCCTTCCAGATTTAGGCTACATACAATTTAGAAATATTTATTAACAAGTCTCTATTTAGTAGATTACAAAGAAACTAGTCAAGCAGGTTTTACCCTCTTTGTGTTTGTATAAGGACTATCATTGTAAAGCTGTAATAACTAATTTGGATTTTCTGGGTGCTAATGAACTGTAAACTTACCAGTGTGTTATGTTACAATTTACTGGTTCATGAGTATTTGTAGATGGTTTTAGAAAGTGTGGTCAATTTTAGACAGTGACTTGTGGACAGTGCATTCTGAATGACTGGAATCTGTTAGAAACCTTGGTATTACTGTAGTAAATGCTATTATGTATTTTAAGATCTCCGCCACTTCCTGTCTGACATTCCACATGAGCAGGATTTTCTTACTTTTCATTATTATTAGCGCATTATTAAAGCAAGAATACTATGCGAGACTGATTCCATCTTAAGCAGTAAGGAAAAAATGGGTTTATTCTAAGTGCCCTCTGAGCTGGTAAAGTTTTGGTTTGAATAGTGTGGACACCAAAGGTCTTTTGGTAGATGCCTTCTATATGAATGTTTGAGTTCAAACAAAGAAATGGAATGAAGCGGACAAACCAGAAAATTGTTGTCTGACTTCCAAAACTGAAGTGATGATGCAGGCTGGCTTGAAAAAGTGTTCTGCAGCTGCCTGACCTGGTTGTCAGTAGTTATCTTTTTGAATCACTGAAGAGACACTCCTAACATACTCACAGTTTTGCATCTGCAGAGCAGCAAAAAATTGTAAACTTTGCCAAGAAAAATCAGTGTTTATCCAAATGGCATCTCAGATCAGTGCCTCTGAATGTGTGGGTGTAGTTTTAGACTGCAGCCCTTGAATCTTTTTTAAGTTATTTTGCTCTGACAACCCCTCAAGAAAATGGGGACCAGGTGATTTCTGCTTTGCATGCATTGAGGCAAGCTTTTTCTTCTATTACTGATGCTACCTTTCAGTGACAAAGTAGATTGAAACGAGAGCAGAGGAGTCTATCCGGTTCCTGCAGTGTCCACTCTAGCAGCAGGATCAGCAAGTGCAAACCATTGTTTAGGGTAATACTCAGTTTAGCTTTCCCAAAGAGTAGCCAGTAGCACTCATTGAGTGGAAATAGAGCTGCAGATCACTGCTGCAACATTCATTTATGAGGAGGTGATATGGAAGTGTCAAAAATGAATTTTGCAGTAAGAGCAGTATGACTGGCTTCGTCTCCAACTGGCTTCATCTCCACCTAGCTTCCTCCAGCTGGAATCAAATGCAGCAGTTGTTAGCTTAGATCTGCATTAGATTATAAGTGATAGCATTAAAACACTGGAGGAGTCTCTGATGATTGTTAGAGCAGAGTGTTCTGCCACTAACAATATTATTTTAACCTATCCAGTGTAACTGTCATTGGTCTCTAGTGTAGATGGGTCGGAGCAGATGTGTAACAAGACCCCTGGTTGTTGCAGTGGCATGTTGTGTCTGAACATTTCCCTCTGTACATGGCGGCTGGTACATGCTACAAAACCAGTAGTTTGTGCATGAGGCAAATTGGAGTTGGGAAGGAAGGACTTCTGGCTGAATATGTGGAGGTATTGCAAGAGAATGAACGTCAAGTAATTTGCTTTAGATCTTTATTTACTGGCACCCAAATATAACTGGCACTTCAAAAATAAACCAGGAATTCTTTCAATGCTAGAGAAGGTGTTTAAGGTTAGATTGGGTTTTTGCTGTCTAGAATTTAAATACAGAGTAAATAATCACAATGATCTGATGAGCATGAAATTGCACTTTACTAGTGAAGAGATTTTGGTCTTTTATGTGTGGGGTTCAAGGAGGTTTGATAGGCAATGCATATAGAATGGGAAAATGAAAATAGTTTAGTAATTCCGTACTCTTCAGGTGTTCACTGTGTCTTGTTTTTTCCGTAGGTGTTTCCGAGTGCATCATCATGGGAATTCCAATGAATATTGGAACAGGACTTTTTAAACTGTTGCACAAAGCAGACAAAGAATCAATCCCTCCTAGGAGGCCTCTGATATTTGATAATAATGAATTTCATATTCCCATTGTAACATAGCACTTGTATCTTCTAGTATTCTCAGGAAATAGAAATAAAACGTAATTTAAAAGTGTGCATTCTAAGTTGTGTGTGTCTCAATAACTGAATTAGTAAATAAAATCATAAAATCAAACAACTTGGTAAGTAATCAAAAGAATTGCCCAATTGTTTACCACCTGTTGTTGTTACAGTCACTGAAGAGAGAAGTTTCTCTGTACCAGAGAGTGGAAATAAAATTAAAACTGGATTTCAGCGGGTACAATTTTCATTTTTCATGGGTTAGTGTTAATGGCTGGAAGTTGTTATGAACTCAGTATTCATATGCAATTAATAAAACAAAAGCTGCAGAGTTCTGTGAAATAGCTGTTCAACAGGAGCTGCAGATACCAGCCTGTTGCTGTTGAGAGCAGAGACTTAAGAAGTGTTGAACTGAGTCTGATTCATTCATACAGAGTTAAATTTCAGGAGTGCTGTTGAAAGTGTTTGAAATACTTGCTCTTTGGTTGTGTTCTTTATCCTAAATTATTATCAAGTAAACACTCTTCCTGTCCAGGATTTTGCTTTGCAACCTATCAATGAGAAGATGCTTGGACAGCTCAGTTGGTAGAGCATCAGACTTCTAATTTGAGGGTTCGGTTTTCAAGTCCGTGTTTTGGTGATTTAATTTTCTTGCCCAGGGATGTGGTTGGGTCACCATTCTTGGGAGTTGTTTAAGGAAAGGGCAGATGTTGCATTGAAGGACATGGTTTAGTGGTGATAACAGGGCTAGGAAAAAGTTGAATTTGATGATCCTGAAGGTCTCTTCCAGCTGAAACTGTGGTACAATTTTATAATCATAAAGCAGTTTCTGAGAAAAAAAGTCTGAGAAGACTGGTAGACTATTACAAATTATGAAGAGCTTTTCATGTTATAGCAGCTGTTTTAGGATTCCTAGCAGTCTTAGTTTTGGCAAAGTTTCATAACTGAGCAGGATCATCTGAACAACCTACTTTTATTTTACTATACAAAAAATGGAGAGGTGTTGTCATGTATTGCCAAGGAATAACTTGAAAGTGTCTTATCTTTAGCTCACTGGAGCTGTTTTCATAATGGTTATAGGTATCTAATGAAGGTGTTGTTCATTCAGTGGGTTCATAATGTGGGTTGAGGTTGGAGAGAAGCAAATAGAGAAAAAAGCTGACATTTTGTACTCATGAAATAAAAGCAGGCTGCTGAATGATCATGGTTGAAAGTGAATTACTCTGTGCTGTATGTCTTGTGTAGCAAGTTTGAGGTTAAATCTCTTAAGGCAGTGCTGTGTTTATTTTTCAACCTTTTTAAATCATCCTCCATTTCAGAAAAGACAAATTCAGAGATTATTTTGTATTTTCAAGGTGATGATAAATACGCTTCTGCCTGATTTTGGCAGAGTAAAGAGTGAAAATGTAATGCATTTAGTATCTGCTCTAAAAGCAATGTATATTTTGGTATTTTCCTTTTAACAATTGATATTTCAGAAGAAATGTAAATTTTCTTTGAGATTTCAATGAGATTGATATTTGCAGATTTGCCTGTATAGAAGTCTTGCTCTATTCTTTTAGAATAAGTGAGTATTAAGATGGGTGGGAGGCTAAGAGGAGAAGGCCAATAAACCTTTCTTGGCGATAGTATTTCATTTTATCGTGGGACATCCTATTGAAACTGCTTGGTATTTCTGTAAATAAAGATTCCTTTGAAGACGCAGATGGGTAAGGTTGGGATTGGAATAAGTAACTACCTTTGTTTTGTAAATACAACAAAATGCATATATTTAAACTGTTTTATCCTCTTGTGTGCATTCATTCAGCAAATTACATCCGTTTTCATCTTTAATAATAAAAAAGGTAGAAATAAAATGTAAACGTTATGTTTGCTTAGCAACGTTTTAGGTATGTGCATAATTCATTTATTGATTTAACCTGCTTCTTCCACATTTGCCTAGTTAAGACAGTCAAGCTTAAATCCCAGGTATTTACAGGCTAAATGAATACGTAATATAAAGCTTATCTTGCTTGAACTAGATACAAAGTCATTGTGCCCCCTGAGGCTTTGTAAATATTTTACCCAAAACCAGGTTGTTTACTAGAACTCTGAATTAGTAATTAATGTTTGGGCTTCCTGTACAGTTCCTGTCAGTAAACAACCTAGCTGTTGGATTTCACTCATAAGCAGAGGGTTTTTTTAAAGGCTACTTTTAATGGTCAAAAAAATAGAACTTTGAGATACTTAGTAAAATCTAAATTTTCATTTAAATTTTCAGTAAATTATTTTTGAAAAATTACTAGATAACAGTAGAAGCCCTAGAACAGAACATTCCAAAGAGCCAACATGTCTCTACATGGTAAAATCATCACTGACTCATTTATGATGTCTTAGAATAACAGAAAAAAAATGTGATGTAGTTAATGCTGAAATCTCATAATAAGGTTATGGGAACAAGTAGGTGGTATTGTTCAGTTGGCATCAGGATAATCCACAGAGCTCAAGAGTTGCTGACAAAGAATAGGTAGTAGCCCATAAACACTTGATGGTCTCAGCTGTGAATTCTTCCTGGTAGAGGCCACATGGTCTGTTCTTATGCAAAGGATGGTGACAGTCTCTTTGTTGGTGAGACTTTGAGATCGCTTGCACTGATGTACAGGGAATAAAGGGAAAGGTGCTGGGTTTGTGCTGATTGCGGTTTCAGTTACTGCTGACAGCATGAGTGGTATTTTGACAACAGTCCCATCCACCGACTAAACATAAGTGCAAGTAACGAAGTACAGAGAATACCTCCCTAACTCACCTAATTTTGTGGAACGAACCAGAAATACCACCATACAAACAGACTGAGTTTTGCTCTTGTTCTCACCCTAAGAGATGACTTTTAGTAAGATTTGCAAACTCGGTTACCCTTAGTGTTTCCCCAGAAAATTAAGTTTATAATTGTGATGGTAATTTTTGTTTGTAGAAGCTATAGCTATAGGTTTTGTAGATTGCCAGTGACAAATTAATATATTCTTTATATGTTACATGTAAATATACCATAGTAGTTGTGCACCCAACTTTCTCCTTGTGAAAAGAAAAAGACCTACAGCAAGCAGGCTGTTCATGTAGCTCATGTCAGGTTTATAGTTACTAAAATGCTACGCGTTCAGATTTGATCACCAAGTGCAGTTACAATTGTGTAATGTTGTCTAGCACCTGTAGAACACGGGCATTGAGTTTACAAGAGTAGGGCTGTGGAAGCATCTTAAACATGAAAAAGCTTGCCAATGGTGTAGCAGGCAGGCAGCAATGCAAGTGTGACTAGAGAACAGTTTTCTGTCTTAACATGAGTGCTTTGCCATTTACTCGAGATTATCAGTTTATATTCTTTCCAGATTAGTATTTGTGCATTTTATTTGTTGTGGGTCAAAAAAACCAATCTCCACCTTTTTTTCTGTCTGACACAGGACAACTGAATGCTCCTTTCTAATGTGAAGCAAGGAGTGTTGTCTTCACAGTATGATACATTAACATAGCCTGATGAGAAGAGATGTACCTAAATGCTTGTGGCATAACCTGTGGATAACATTGTTCTCCCATCTATCTTACCTCGCCATGACCGGCTTTGTGGTTCAAGCCAATAAATACTGCAAAAGGGGATAACTAAACAAACTAGAAGGGACCAGAGAGAGAGTAAAGGGGGGGGGGAACTTAGGAAAATTAATAATTGGGAGCTTTAGATAGGCTTTGAACCCTGAAGTACTCAGTCAATGAGGAAACAGGGGAGAGAACTTTGGGCTGGGTGGAGGGAAATAGAAGTCACTGCTACATCTGTGATTAGTATGCCTGCTTGGTAGGACAGCTGCTCTTGCGAGAATGCAAATAAACCATGCTTCACTGAGAAGTCTGCCTGGTCCCAGTTTATTGGCAAATGAGCATTTGTCACACTAAAAATACATCAGTAAATACTAAAAACAAACAAATACGTGTCCAGGGGCTGCAGGCATTTGCTGTGGAGTATGTCAGGGCTGCCTGGGTAGGATGTGCAACCTCGGTGGTGACTGAAGTTAAGATGGAGTGGTTTTGCAAGTCTCCATTGTAATATTTGAAAACATATGTAGCCTAGGTAATTCTGACATAAAACTAGATCTGGATCTGTGGCCAGGTTTATAATTCTTGCAGATTAGGTTTACACTAATTATCCATCTGTGACTGCTTACCCTGTATCCTCTGACAAATTAGTGTTCTCTTCTTGTAGTATTTGCATTTGATGGAAGAGTACTTAACATAAAAGATGCAGAGAAATATTGTAGTTAATTAATAAAAAAACCAAGCAGAGAGCAATTTTTGTTAAAAGGCACTTCATTTAAAAGGGTACTTTCCCTTTTATATTTGTTGGGAAAACTTCTAGCATGTTTATCAGACAACTACACATTTCTCCTCAAAGAGAAAAGAAAACAGAAGCAGATGCTATGTAGGCTTCCTGTTGTGAATATGGCAAGCTAGGAGTAAACTTATTACGGTGGGCTGTTCCTTTTTTTTTTCTTTTTCTGCATTGTCTGTGCTTTTAAAAAAACCTCAACACAACAGCTGTATTTTATAAGCTATGAGTAGCGTAAAATTTGGTTCCTGCAGAACAAATACTCCTCAGTGTCGTACAAGTATCTCTTTCCCGACATAAGCTGAAGGAATCACTGCAACAGGTAATGCCTCAGTTTTGTCTCATGGTGCTTACAGACAGGAATGTCTTTAGAAGCCTGTAGCAATCAGGACCTGCATACTTGACCTCATTCTTCTGTGAATGTAAGTAATGAATGCTGTATCTTCAACATGCTTAGCCAAAACTGTACTCAGACCTATAAAAGTCTAACAATTAAATACATGGCAAAAGCAAGAAAAGAAGAAAAATTGGCTTGTATTCTAAGAACAGAAACACTATAAGGGATCAAATTAGAAAATGTGTTAATATTTTAATGCGCAAACACTTGGCATGTGGTTAAAGTATTGACAGAAATGCATACAGCACGTATGTTGAGAATAAATACAAAGATCTTGCAGAACAATCTAAATGACTGAAATAAACCAGAACAGCCCAACTATGCTTGTATGTCAATGCTTGTGAGAATGAATCGACTTTCCAGTAACTGAAACATATTTTAAAACCTTCCTTTTAATGAGGTTTGATCGCACCATCTCTTCCACTAGAGAGCAACGTTTTGCTTTGGGAAAGAGGTTTTCGGATAATTTCTTTTTCTATTGAAAATATGAAATACAGCTATGAAAACGGTTACCTGTTAAAATCAGACAATGAGAACAGAGATAAAGGAATGAATTTTCCTAATGTGGTGAAGACAGAGTCCAGACATCTTTTTCATTAATTAGTAAGGATTTGCTTGTCTTTTGCCCCATCTGGCAAAAATATAGCACTTAAGTAGAAGGCTGTGGTCATTTCCAAAGGAACAGAGTGAGTTGCTCCAGGCATGCAGAATAAAACAGCTTATCTGTACTGTGAAAGGGAATGTGTCTTCTATCACACCATTTTCCAGGCAGCAGTGATTGTTACAATCCATGCTCATTTTCTATAGCAAGCACCTAAATACAGCTTCAAGAGCATCTCTGGATCATGAAGTTCTGGCAGCTTGCATTCTTCAGCTGCTGCTGAAAGCAAGACTGTATTGAAAACACTTGAAGGTGATGCTGAGAGACCAATGTTTACATCTGAAAATAATACAAAACAGGTGATCTTTCTCTGTACAGACAGCTGAAAACAAGATTTACAAAAGATTACTTCCACTTTACCATTTGAAAACTACAGGGATGCTTTGTAAGTTCCTGTCTTAGGTGTAACTCAATTCACCTTGGTATTCAGAGCAAGAACTTAGTATTGATTGGCTGTGCTGTAGCTTGTGTTGGCCGTGAGGTTTTTTTGAATGCATTACTACCACAGGCATTTTATTCTTTTTGTGCAGGTTTTTAAAAGCAAAAATCAAATTGCCAAGAAATGCAAAAGCAATAATGAGACTCTCTCATTAGACTTTGCAAGTCCCAGAAAATGCCAGAATTAGGTGAGAGAGAATTAAATGTATTTGACTTCATAGGTTCATAGGATGTTAGGGGTTGGAAGGGACCCAAGAGATCATCGAGTCCAACCCCCCTGCCGGAGCAGGACAAAACTATCTAACACAGATCACAGAGGAAAGCATCCAGGCGGGCCTTGAAAGTCCCCAGAGAAGGAGACTCCAAGACCTCCCTGGGGAGTCTGTTCCAGTGCTCTGTGACCCTCACAGCAAAGAAGTTCCCCCTTGTGTTGAGACTTGATTTATTACTCAGGATTTTGTAGGTTTGTGAGACTAATTGGTTAGCAGTGTGGTGTGATTCAACCCTGTTTGCAAACCTGTGATATTGCTTTCTCTCCTGTTACTTCATAGAGTCCCTTTTTATATGGAATGAAATCCTTCAGCCTGAGCAAGACACCATCAAAGGTCAGGGATTCTTTGATTCAGACTGATTCACAGCATCTCAGCTGTAAACCGATGAATGTCTTTCCAGTGGCAAGGATGGCCTTAGCCATGTTGTGTTGCAGATGAATGCTACCAGCAGTGATACTGTCTGACTCCCTGCTGAAGGGCATGGTGGGTCAGGGTCTTTTTCATATATGCACTGGACAGAAGGACTTAACTGTTAATTCCTTACTTTACCCTAATTCCTGCCTCCTGGACATTATGAGTAGGTACCTTGAAAAGCCCATACAACAACTTGTTGCCTTCCCCATATGCCACTCTGATGAATTTTCAGCTCAAGCAGATATTTTCCATCAGAAGCTTCCTTTAAATTTCAGTTTTTAAGAAGATATTTATTTCTTCTGACTTAGGCCATTGCTGTGCATTTTCTAATTCCCCATTATGTTTGTTGCTTTCTCCTTGTCCTTGTTTTTCACACAGATTTCTCCCTTCTGGGCCTGTAGTGACTGTCACTGATGTCACGGCTTTCCTGCAGCAGTGCTGTGTCAACCATAGCACACCGCTGGCTGGCTTCAGCTCAACCATGCAAGGTTATTGTGAACCTTTGCCTGGAGGATAATTAAACCACTCAAGGAGAAAACATCTCAGCACACCTGGATGTGGAAATTCACAGCCATCAAAATTACAATTATGGTCAAATAACTTTTTTTAAAAGTAACCCTTTTCCTACGAGGGTGTGTATTTGTACTCTAAGCTGAAACAAAAGGCATACCTGCTTCATGTGGCTCTTTCTCAGCACTTGGAACTGTATTCAGCTGTTTATTTCTCCACCAGTTTTCCTTTAGCCTACTCTGGACCTTTCCACTTACCTGACATTAATGCTGTTTCCCTTGCTTGTGTTTACATGTATTCTGTAGAGGAGAATAAAAACGAGGATAAGCCATGATCAGCACAGTAGCTTGGTAGGGAGTTGGTACATGTAGAATCAGTCAGCTGTTGCTAATGAACACTTGTATGACATGTGGAAGTACTTAGGTTCTTTGTACTTGAAACTCAGCCTGTTAAAGACTATTAAATGATAAGTCTGTCCTTAGCAATGTGGTTGCGAGAGATGAGAGAATTCAGGTGAGCAAAGGGGCTGTGCTTGTGGAGCTTAGAAGATACGCAGACAATTTAGTAAACTTGGCTTCCTTGTTTTTTATTGTCAGGATAAGTGGATTAAACAGTGAGGCTAGCATCTGCCATGTATAATTCTTTTAAATCTTTCATCTTCCAGAGAAATTGGAAAAAGGCTGAAAGCTGCAGCTCTTGATGTCAGCTGCAAGACAGACACTGAATTCCGCAGGAAAGGGAGAGGGCAAGTAGTGTAGCTCTTCGCTGCTGTTCTTGGAGGGGGTAGGGTAGTAGCTCTGAAGAGCTACCCTCTGAAGGGGGAAAAAAAATCTAACAGTACAAATGACCTGCAGTAAAAATGATAATATCTGCTTTGCCTTGCTGATGAAGTGTATTTATCCTTCATGGAATATCCCTAGCAGTCTTGAAGACATTTATTTCAATTATTCTATTGCACAGTATTTTTAATACCAAACTGGGGCTTCATCTGAGTCCCCTAGAAACCAATTAGAGAACTCTAGCTTGGCAGAACTGGATGAGCCTTGATATATACATTATATTAAATATTTCTATCCATCCAACTCCCACGACCTAATGTAACTTTTATAAGTTTCAAACAGTGGCACAACACTTCACTAAACATCATTGCTTCAGAATTGATCCAGAAAGAATAACTTTAACCTGAATTCCTTCTAAGGCTTTCACACTGCTCAGGAGTTCGTCTCAGCTATTTCTCTTTTATTCTGGGCCATGCTGTTATTTTTCTGTTTAGTATAGAGATGAGGATTTTCTGGGGTTTTTTGCGAGTCAGGTTTTATTTTTGCTTGTTTGTTTAATGTTAAATTCTAATGTGTCTTGGTATTTATAATAAAAACAACTTTTATGACATTTGTCTTTTAAAAATACTAGCTAACCTGAACTGCTGGCTGTTTTATTCTTACATTTGTCTTATGAGAGGAGGAAAATACAGATGCATTGAAGCTTTGTAGCTCAGTTTAAACTGGATTACCAAACCTTGTGGAAGCTGGTAATGCACCTGCCACTGTGCAAAGCTGAGATATTATTTCATTCGGGAAGTCTCTGATGGCTTTCCCATCCCTGCCAAGGTATGTAGACTGGCACAGAAACTCTATTCCTTTTGACCTACAAAGTACAGTGCAGCATAGGAGTTACCTCATTTCATGTCAGTTCAGAACTGGTTTTAGTTGAGTCCAGTCCTTTTGTCATGTTAAGCACTTCTCAGTGTGCAGTTACATCTATTGAATATAGCACATTGTACAAGGATTTTTCTTTGACATTACTCTCACTGTAATTCCAGTCTTGTGTTTACCTCTTGAAAAATAATTTCCCCCTCTCACTCATGGAATATCCTGCAATATTAGAAGTAAAAATTTACTTGCAAATTTGCATACATTCCATATATATACATATATAATTCAGTGTTTAGATAAGCAGAAATCAATGTATCACTGTTAAACAGCAGCTACGGGTATGACATACAGGATCTGATTAAACATCAGCATTTGTCTGTTTTTCACAAGGACTTATAAAACTGTACACAATTAATGAAACTACACTAGAAAGGCTTCTCCTACACCATAAAACTAATTCAGAATGCTAGAGCATTTCATTAAGAAGCAATAACAACCCCCTCCAGCTAGATGCCCCCCAAAGTCCTACTCGTGTGCTTCCATGCAGCCAATTGAGTATTGGTATATTATCATATGCAGTTCTGCTGGGTGCTGTTTTATTTCAGGACACTGGCTGCCACTTCTGTTCCCTCTGTATTGCAAAATGAATGAGCTACAGGACTAGTTCTAAAACAGGCATTGCTGTGGTATCTAGAAAAACACAGAGAATCACAGTTGTATGCTGTCTCCAGTTCCTCAGGTAGCTATTCGGGCTTGGACTAGAGATACCTGGACTCCTCTGAGGCTTTCAAGGACTGCTGGCTTCTATTTAGCATCAGGAGCCTTTTTCTTCAAGTCCAGCTGCCCCACAGTTAAAGCTCTGCCCCATGCTCACTGTTTGTAAAACTGTGCACTTTTGCACGTCTTAGGCAGTGTTGCTGGTGGCTCTGAAAGCATTCTGACGCTAAAGCTCTGCCTTGTCATTTCTGCCTGTTAGGCATGATGAGAATTTTTTTCTCTCTTTCTATAGCAGGCTAATGTCTGGTGGCAATGATACTCTTATCAAAACAATTGTCTCTGCTGGTTTTTTTAACATACTGTATTTTTTAATGGTAGAATGAAATGGTGTCTTTTGGTGGATAATGAGGAAGACATCTGAACTGAAGGCCTTTAAATCAGTGGAAGATTGTCTCTTATCTCCAAAGAGTCTTGGATTAATACCTATATCCTTTTATTGACTTAGAGACATTCAAGAATTGATCTGGTAAGTGCAATGTGTTCAATTCTTTAAACACTTGCATATCAGTGATCAGGTGAACTACTTGCTATTAAAAGTATACATGTAACGCTTAGCAGTCCTGATGCTTTACATATGAACATACAAAAATACCTTTCCATCGTCAAGAACCCTTAGATTGAAATCCCGTTTAGAGTGGCTGGTTGCTAACAGACCAAAAATAGTGAAACTGTGCCAAGTGATGCTCTGGACTTCTTACTATTATGTTTGTTTACATCCTTCAACTGCATTTTGAGTTCTTTTATTATGAATTCCCAGCTTGTACCTGACTTGTCTATAGAAGTTACCTGGGGATGCTTACAGTACCCACTGGCTTTTATCTCACTGTTAGTGCTAAAAGACTCTCTTGGCTTGACTTGAAAACTGACCTAGAAGCTAAGCCAATAATTAATTGCAGACAACAACTTTTAAATGAGCCACTTAACATCTGCTGGCTTATAGTACTTCACCATATTGTGCCAGTCCAGTTCTGCTCTAAACAAACTGGTACTTTGGACATGCCTGCAATGTACCTTTCCTGCCAAAGGTAAAGTTCTCCCAGCCTTGCAGGGTTCACCACTAACATGCCTATGCAGCGTTGGTAGTTTTCTTTCACTGTGTTTTTTTAAGTAGTTGTCAGAGAAACCAAAGGATTTGTGTATATTCACAGCTCCCTGAGGAACCCATTTAGATACCCTGTATTTCTCTTCCTGCTCCCAAACCTGAACAACACACACCTTCTTTCTGACAGGTATTCTGTCGTAGACAAAGGACTTTTCTTCTTTTTGTAAGACAAATATTTATTTTTAATATTTAGTTGCTTATGTAAAACTTTTTTTTTTTCAAATTAGCCTTTTCAACAGGTCCAGGAAATTTAAAACCTTCAGCAGACAGTGTTTTCTTTCTGAAGAAGCTGATGGAAATAACTGTCTGGTCTTCTTAATTTTAATTTGAATTACCAGTTCAGCCCCCGCCCAGAGTGGGAACAGGCTGAAATATTAGCAATCTGTAAACTGCCTAGCACATTGCAAGATGAAACGACTGATAGGTGTCAAAGCTAAAGTAAAAATAAAAGGCAATATAATCCCTTGGCCTGCTTATCTTCATACAGTGTGCCACAGAAGCTCACTTAAGAAAGAGCTAAACCACTTCCTGCAGTTCAGTTACTCAAATTTTAGAAGCCAAATGATCCTTGTGCTGCTCTGGGAGTCCGACAGCAGCTCCTTCCTTCTGCAGAATCAGCAAAAGTGCTGAGGACAGAATGATTTACAGACATAGCCAATTCCTGGAGGTGATCCTGCCAGGTGAAATATTTTGCCTGGGCAGTGCTGAGGCTGCTTACATTATACTTGGGGATTTTTTTTATCTTTTTATGGGTAAGTAAGATATCTTTATCTCTATCCTATTAGACCAATGCTTTTCTGTCCTGAAAATGCTAACTAATTTGCTATCAATTACATCATTTTTCTATTGAAAACTGCTTAGCTGCTGCTGTAAGACCTACTACAAAATCTCTAGTGTTTATTCTGTAGCTAAACAGCTCTAATCTTGACTTGATAATCACTGGCATTTTTTCATATACTTTTTTGGGAGATTGTATAATCTTCCTTCCCAGGATCCACACAGTTGACAGCTTCCATTACCTTACTGTCAATCTCTTAATAATTTTCTCTAAACCATTAGTTTCTTGACTCATACAATTATGTGAGATGTTTAGCTTTCATTACAAAACCTTTTTTAATGTACATGGCTCTCAAGAAAGCTTGAAGACCTATATCCTAAAGGCTCTGAAATCAAAAAGCCAATACAACATCTCTGATGTATTTAAAAACAATAGAAAAAAACCTCCAAAATCCTGCATTTGGTCATTAGAATTTCCCACTGGTTTAGATGGGTGATATGGAGGAGGTGATTTACTAGTAAAACTAAATCAGCAGAGCTGCTGCTGACTCCAGCAGCAGTAGAGCAAGTATGTGCAGAGAAGAAAGCCCTTTAAAATTAGTGGCAGGTATTTTTTGCAAGGAAGCCTGTAATCTTACTAAAGATCCTATTAAAGGAAATATGAAAAAAATCTGTTTGAAAGTCCAGTTGTTTCTAAAGGTTGCCTTATCAGAAAACATGAACCAATACAACAGTGGCAGTCAGCATGTGGATGATTGTTGTAGCATATAAGCAAAGATCTTGCAATTGAGAACAATCACTGGGTACAGTCCCTGTCATTCCAGGTGTAATGTTTTATACTGCCTTATTGAAATCCAGCTTGAAAGCAGGTAGGCTTTTCTGTTTCTCTTTGTCTAGATAATTTTCCTCTTCTTCGTCTTTCCCTTCATCTCCTTTTTCCTACTTGATTTTCATGATACTCAAGATTTGTCTTGGTTTCAGGCTAAAATTCTCTGACCTGTATCATAGAATCATTAGGGATCGGAAGGGACCTCAAAAGATCATCTAGTCCAATCCCTCTTCCACAACAGGACCACCTAGACCAAGTCGCACAGGAATATATTCAGGTGGGTCTTGAACTCTCCAGAGAAGGAGACTCCACAACCACCATGGGCAGCCTGTTCCAAAGCTCCATTACCCTCACTGGTAAGAAGTTTCTTCTGATATTTATATGGTCCCTCCTATGTTCCAGCTTGCAGCCATTGCCCCTTGTCCTGTCATCAGATGACCTTGAGAAGAGCCAGGCTCCATCTTCCTGACACCCACCCCTCACATNCTTTCTGGCTTCTATCCTGCAGCCACTTCATGATCCACCTCACTACATAATCATGCAGTTCACACTGCCTCAGTTTGGCCTTGAGGATGCTATGTAAGACTGCCAAATACCTGACTGAAGTCAAGATAGACCACATCCACATCTGATGCTGATGGTCTATAGTTACCTGGGTCCTCCTTCGTACCCTTTTTGAAGATTGGAGTGACATTTGCTAACCTCCAGTCTCAAGGCACCTTTCCTGATCCCCATGACTTAGAAAAGATGATGGAAAGTGGCTTAGCAATGACTTCTGCCATCTCCCTTAGCGATATGGGTGCATCCCATCACTGCCCATGGATTTATGTACATCCAGTTTGCTCAACTTATCCCTAACCCAGTCCTCATCAACCAAGGCAGGCTCCTCTCTTGCATCTCTCTCTCTCACTTCTACAGTGAGAACTGTGTGGTGGATTTTATTAATGTGAATCTCCTTTTAGTTTCTAATGTGAAAGTACGGCAGAGTACTACATTTCAGGAAACATACTGTGTTTGCATATATAAGCATTATATAATATAAAATTATAATGAAAGTATAATAAAAAAGCTGTAGTGGCAACTGCAGGAAACAAAATCTTGTACTGCCTGTTGGAACCAGCTCTTGCCTTTTCAAAGGCTTGCATGTGTGCTTTTTTCCCCCTACTGTAGTTATTATTTTAGAACTTTCTGGGATTTCATATACTGCACAGTTATATGAACTTCTAAAATTTGTCAACAGCACAACTGTGGCTTCTAGAAAGCTAATGCTTGTCCTCCCAACAGCAAATTCATCAAGACAAGGACTTAAGACTATTTTGATGCTTCCATATTAATTCTATAGTTCTTTTCAGATCTACCAACCAGATACCCAACTTGAATTTTCAAACTGATTTATGCTTTTGAAGACTTAATTTCTGCATGAAAACACCAGTGTTTCTCCTTTTCCTTTTGCAAAGGATACAAAATTAAATAAACTCCATTTTTTACCTCCGTATCCCCATCTTGTACCCCAAATGTTTCTTGGGTGTCATAAGCAAAGGTATAGCTAGTCTGATACACCCTCAAACAGTCCATGTTTTTTTTAATGCTTAGAGCATACGTTCTCTATAGCCTAGTTTCCAAATCTTGATAAAGATTTGGAAAGCATTTCTAAGCTTAGAAAAATCGACTGATGTTCTTTTTCAGTTAATTTCTCAAGTTGTTGCACCCATGACATCCTCTGTCAGGGTTCCATATTTAGTTAGATTAAAAAAAATCCTTCCTTTTCTTTAAACAGCCAACCAACCCACCTTCCTTTTAGTACTCTAATAAATACCTGGTTGACTTGGACAGTCTGTGAAAGCCATAAACTTTAATTTATCTCAGGGATCTGTCTCTGGTTAACTTAGACTTCAGTTCTGAGAATGTATTGCAGTTATATTATTCTTCTGAAAACCTGGCAGAAGAAGCACAAGGTTTTGCCTTTTTTGGTTTTTTTTCTGTTCTTTCGGAGGTGGGGAGGAATGAATTACTTGAAAATTGGTTTGGCTTCTGATTTTGGTATTAGGGTTGTAGATTCTGGGGTACTGTGATTATCTGAATTTCAGTCACATAATACATCTGTGGGGTCACTAATTTGCATGTGTTTCAAAGATGTCACATGTGCCAGAGTCTTATGATGATTTTCCCTACACATGCTGGGGAATGTCTTTAGCAACAACAGCAGTTGAAGTAACAGCAAGATCTCTCATACAGGCAAATGTCTGCCAGTTGGACTCATAAGAAGGAAATTTATCCATGCTATGAGAAATGTATCTGAATTTGAGCAAAAAGACTTGCCATTTGTGATAAAAACAAACGTTAAGAGCCTCAGAGAGGACAAAAACAGAAACTGCATTGCGTGACAGAAAGAAACCTGATAACAGGGATTTACCTGCTACCTGGCACTATCTGAAAGTGGCAATGGGAGATTTGGTCGCGTAAGCAAAAGGTGAGGTGGGCACTGCTGGGTAAGACTAATGCTTTATTTGGAAAACATAGAACTAAAACAAAAGGACTAACAGAAGCATTTAGGAAAGGAAGGAGTAATCACATCCAGAGTAAATGCTTCGCAATGTACATCTCCCTTTAGATTTTGGAATGGGACTTGAGGTACCCAAATTATGCCCTGCCTGAAAGATTCAATTTCTGTGTTGCTGCAACTTCCGGTGAAGGGTGCGTATCAAGGCTGAGTCAGGCAGAGAACAAAAACCAAGATCATTCTTTATTATTTCAATTAGTGGAGGACTGCTGCATAAATCTCTTACCATAACACCCCTGTAATGAAATGTAGTGGCTTGCTTAATTTTCTTAACAGGAAATTATGTAAGCACATACACACTAAAACAATATTGTTAAGGGGCTACTGAGATTAGAAAGTCTGAAAAACTAGGTAATCCTTTAATAATTTGTGCAATCTTTGTTCAGTCTTCTTGTGCATTTGACTTGGCTGCCTCGAGGTTCTGTTGGAAGCATAGGAGTGGACTGCCCTTGCACTTGCTGACCATGGTGTTTGCTCTGGCTCAAGACCTAGGTGACATGAGACAGGTTTCCCTTCTTGCTGGTAGTTTTGCACTCTTTTGTCCAGCTCTTGTTTTGTCTAACTTTGTTTTGCTGAGTCAGGAATTAATTCATACCAGCGATAACTAATATTTCAGGAAAGTATGGTAACTTTACTGGCTAAACTTTGCCCAACTTACAGGAGAGAAGCAAACTAATCTGTTTATTTTATCTAGTAAAAACAACTAAACTTCTAAATTTGCATCCATTCTTTTCTTAGCAGAAACTAATCTACAAGACCATAAGTAACAATGGACTGAATGTGAGAAGACTTGTTTCAATACCGTCAAATATTATTTTAAGTACTGACTTTCAATGCTGATAAAAATCCCCAAGTCTCTTTTTTTTTGGTATCTACCTCCACTAATAGCAGTAGAAGAAACACCATGATTACGCACGCAACCCAAGCCTGTTTTCACCAGAGACATCTTCATTACTTGTTCAACTACATCATGGATTTGAAACCCTGTTCAACACCTGAATTCTCCATACAGGTGTAGTGTGGAGGTGTTCACAAAAATAGACAGCAACAGCTATCAGAAAAATGCAGATTTATTGCAACCAGAGTTTCCTGGCAACTCCAACAATGCACAACTTCAGCTATTAGTTGGAAACACATTACTACACAACAAAATACCTAAATTTTAAGGAATACCCCAAGAAAAGATGATCCAAAACGTGCATGTGCTCACACATAAGTGGGAGAAATTTGCTACTCAAGGATACCTAAATGAAAGGCACTCACCTAAAGGGAACGTGAGGAATCACTTAGTTCCAGGGAAATATTCTTGGATGGCATCCCAATGCAAGAATAGACTCCCCTAACTGCAAGAGGATAATCTCCCAACTGCAGTACCTGTTGTTTTGAGGAAGCACCACTCAAATTTCCTGCTGTTCATACCCTAAGTGCAGTGTGGACCGAGTTCATTCTAATCAGTTGCCAGCAATACAAAGGCAAACTGGATGGGCCCAGATGGTGAGAGGCTAAGGGAGTTAAAACAAACTACCCATCAAGTACAGTACCTCAGGTGCATCCATCTTTGTTAGGCCCTTGCAGAAAAAGAGGAGGTCTGCCCCTGTCAAAGTGTAGGAACAGAAAATTTTGGGGTACTTCACTGAGGCCAGCTCTCTGGGCACTAACACAAGTGTTTCAAGGTGAGGCTATCAGAATTTCAGCTACCACTAGATATGAATGTTAACACAATACTGGTAATGCTCATTCTGTGTCGTTACAGCTTTTATTTTTTCAGTGTATCAGAAACATGCTTAAAGGTCTTTGATATGTGAATTTATGATTAACATTGCTAATAGTCATTCTGCACCGTTCACGTTAAGTGATGTTGATAAATTGGTTACTTTTGGACAGACTAGGTGTTTTACAAGTGCGTCCTGCTGTGGCTTGTGGGCACAGACACATCGGTCCTCCACGGCTAACTCACCTGCTCTTTGGTTATTCACGAGGCCCTGAGGAGACTAATTTGGGGAGGAGCCGACAGACATCACTAATGTGCAACTTTTGTACATTCTCATGGACAAAGACCCTGGCGATCCGTTACTGGTTTCCCTGTCCGAGGATGCGATCACTCAAAGAGTAGTAGACCTGCTCGCCGCAGCGGGACAGGAGGAGCCACCAGTAGCTCCAGGAAGCGGCAACCGCGGCTCGGGCCACGGCCCAGATGGAGCATCCCGGCCGAGCTCTCAGGACTGGTGGTCCCCGCCACCTCGGAGTCTTTGTCTCACCGCCCAGACGTCCGCGGGGTTGGTTCTCCCTTCTCGCCCCCAGCGAAGCCTACCGCGGGGAGGAGACGGAGAGCCTCCTGCAGGCCGCCCTACACTGCAGAGAAGTGGAACACGACACAACACGGAGCGCGGTGGAGGAAAGTGAGGAGCTGAGGCCCTTCCCCGAGGCCCGCACGGTTCCTCCACCGCGCCCCGCCAGGGCTGGCGGGGGCTGCTGACTGGCGGCCGCGCCAAGCTGGTTGAGTGGCGGCGGGAGACACGATGTTGGGCGGGAGCTGCTGCAGCTTCGCGTGGGCGCAGGCGGCAGCCTTGTGCAGTCAATATGGCTGCGCGCTCCCGCAAATGAAAGGAGGCGCTTAGTAGCAGGGCTGTCTCCCTCCGCCCCGTGTGGCCTGTAACGAGCGGGCACTAAAGTTGTCTGCGGTGCCCGCGGCGGGGCCTGGGGGTGGGGTGGCGGCCCCTCTCGCAGTTCCCATTACCAGCTGTTTCTTCCTAGGGCAAGGGGAGAAGGAGGAGGAGAAGTTGCTCCGCCGCCTGAGGGGTGGAAAGGCGGCGGGAAGCGCCGCTGGAGAGGAGGAGCAGCAGCAGCAGCAACAACCCCTGACGGTGGCTCGGCTCCGACTGGTAGAGGGGGCCGCGCCGGCGCTCCCGGCCCGGCCGAGGAAGAAGCAAAGCTCTAGCCCCAGCTCCGCGCCGCTTCCCCAGGGTGAAGTCCCGCTGGAAGGCTGCCGGAGGAGGGCGGCTGAGGGGCAGGGACACTCCACCGCGGCTGCTGGGGGCATCGGGTCCGGGCGGTGAAGTTTGTACGGTGGCGGCCTTCGGCGGCCATGGAGCCAAAGCATAAGGAGTTGCTCGCCCAGTGCCGGCACAGCCTAGCGCAGGCCATGACTGAAGTAGACAAGGTGGTGGAACTGCTGGAGGCTGCTGGCGCCCTCGGCTCCCGAGACCTGCGCGACCTGGAGGCGGCGGGTGACGGTAAGGCCGAGCTGCTCATCGCCCTGCTGCTGGCCAAGGAGCGCGACCACTTCCAGGACCTGCGGGTGGCCCTGGAGAAGACACAGCCCCACCTGCTCTCCATCCTCTACCTGAACGGCGTGGCAGGGGCGCCGGCGGCAGTGGACCCGGCCGGTGAGTGGGGCGGGGGGCAGGGCTCTGCAGGCCCCAGGGAGGAGATGGAGGGAGTGGCGGGAGGGCAACGGCAGCCCTGCAGCGTGGCCCCCCAAGAGCCCCACCAACGACGCGGCTGCTGCGGGCCAGGGGCTGCCGCTTCCGGAAGGCAAAAACTCTCGCGTTTGCACTTGGGCTCTCGATTCATGTTTTGCGCCCCCAGCCCTTTCCCTTTCTGCATCGATTGCACTGGGACTGGTCCCGGGCGCAGCCGCGTTTTACAGTGCCCTGAAGGGAAGCTACCCCAGCCTGGTTCGTGCTCTCCTCCCATACCCTGAAGCTGGGGTCTTGGAAAAGCCGTACACGAAAGGATTTTTCCTATGGAGCCGCCGGTGGCGTTAAATAGTCGTTTCTTGACTGGGTAAAACTGTGAAACTTATCTGCAGCCAGTGTACTGGGATAGTCTGGCTGTGCGTTTCACTGAATACTGTAACCGTTCTCCGGCCAAACAGAGATCTGTTTGGGGCTGTCTCATTGTAACTTCTTTTGGTGGTTATAACAGGAAAGCAATTGATTTAACCACAAGTCCTGGTGAGACAAATCTGGCTGTAAACTTCCTCCTTAACTAACCTTTGACCCACAGATCTTCTGTTCTCTTTCCTCCAAAACACGCTGCAGTCTACTTTCACGTGGACAATACCAGGCTTTAAAATAATACAAACATTTGATGGTGATACACAAGGCCTTGCAAATGTAGGTGTGTTTCTAGATGTGAAATACTTAATTGAAGTAAATGGTAATTCGGTATTACAGAATTCTGTATTACAGTTGTCCAAGTGATGTGTAGGTGTTTTCTTCCAGCATGTGTGCAAGTTGACCGATTAAGAAATAAGTGGTCTCTTTTTGGTTTTATTTACAGACTTTGGGAATTGCAAGTTTGCTAACCTGGAACTGTTTTTGGAGGACTTCCTAATTCTTATAAACCATACAATTTCTTATAAACCAAAGAAAACCTATTGAGAGCTGCTTCTGTCTAGAAAATAGTACTTGCTATATGCAATTGTACTGTGTACTCTGCCCTTCTTTTCAGTTATGCTGTTGATGCTAGGAGTTTGATAAACACAAAAAATGCATGAGGATTTTTTTTATGTCAGTGTGTTATGGTGTATGGTGTTTTGTAGTGGATATATGGTAGTACCTCATAGGATGGGGAAAAATGGATTGAACAGTAAACCTCAACACTCCTAAAATTGTGTGGTCTGTTATCAGTGGGAGATGAGGACACTCACTGCCTTTCAGAATGGAATCCATCATGTTTTTGTATTATTAGATTAACACTTAGTTTTATTGCGAAGATGCATTATGCAGCCTTAAGAACATAAGTGTAAAATGTGAATGTCAGGAGGAAAGACATAGCTATTGCATATAATAATATTTATTTTTAAAATACAAGTTAGAATTGCATAATGCCTCACAGCATAGAGCTCTCAAGGGAAAAGTAGTTTTGTTGGCAAAACGAATGATACCTTCCTTGATCACATGTTTGTAAAGCTCATTTGTCTTGTCAACTTCTGTGTGGGGGGAAAATCTTCCATTGATGTGAATGGTCTTAAATTTGTCACCTACCAGCGGTAATAGAGAACTTGAAGAGTTGTGATTTTGTTTGCCTTGCTATAGATATGTTTACAAACCACTACACAGGAGTCTGCTAATAGTGAGCATAAGAATAAAATACCTCGCACATAGGAAGGTGAGGTATCTGAGCCTTCCAACACTGCTGTGCATATTACAAACTTTACTTCCTAGAGGAGGTCTCATGGTAACTAGTTGTGAGGCTGCCTGCGTGCCTCCTGAAAAAATCCTGATCTATGCGCATTTGTCCTGAATGTGTTGTGCAAAGAGTTAATGTCTGAAGGTAACTGCAGTAGGAAGGTTCTTGATTAAACCTGTATTCAAATATAGTTGTGTTTTTAATATTTCCCTGTAGGAAGTCTGACCACCCATCAGCTCTTCTGGTGCTTTTTAGGAGTTCCATTCCTTTTCACTGGTGATGTTGAATGCTGATGAGTCAAGTAGTAGCAAACTCTAAACACAGTAGCAAGGGAAACTGTTGGATTCTGTATTAAGAATACTTCAGTGAAACAGTCCTCAGCATGTGTTGTGTAAAATGTCTTTATTTCTTAAAGGCAGAAAATACATCTTAAACACCCCTTTAATTGAACTTATCTGGCTGAATGAATTTTAAAAATTACCATTAGTATATGAAAAAAATTTTATATACCACTATAAACTGTAATTTTTATATTAGCCTCGTCTTTCAAACAGTAATAATGTACATTAAATGGTTTGAATTGGAAGGGACCTTAAAGATCATCTAGGTCCAATGCTTGGGTTGGAGATTAAAATTATTTGTAATCAGTAACTTCTTATGATATTGTTTTTATTTTTCCAGTTTGCTGCTGTCAGGACGGAAATCAGCAATGTAATTTTGTTCACAGTTGTAGAATTCGACAAACTGCTCTCCTTACACTTTAATGTACATGATGCTTACTGTTCTTTTTTTGTTTCTGTGTTGTTATAATCTTATTTTAAATATTACCTCCTGAAGAAATTTAAAGTGATGGTAAACTTGGATGGAAATCTGAACCATTATTTGAGCCAATACTTCTTGAGTTTGTCTAGATAGTGTAGTTATGGCACCTTTCTAGGTATTTATCTACAAAACGTGAAATAAACAGGTGGTCTAACTTCTAAAGAGAAAGAACTGGGGTCCTAGTAACTGCTAAAAGACTTCCAGTACAGATAACTGTCGCATGTTACAAGGAGATTTCTTTTCTAGCATTTCCCCCATTTCAAGTCTCATTTGTTAAATTCTGTAGCAGCTTAATATTGCTTGTTTTAACCCCAGGTCTTTATAGAGGTTTCATGATCACAATTTAAAAAAAAAATGCAGACTTTAAAGATTATTTTGTTTCTACTTTGAGAATAGTGTGCCTAACAGTGTTAGTAATTGCAGTAACAAATCTGTCAGGAAACTACATTCCATATGAGTAGGAACTAAAGTGATGCTTGTCCTGTTTCACTTAGCTGTGTTTGCAGACCCTAGTTGTTTCTTGAGTAAGACCATTGATTACTATATTATGCTTCTGTGTAAACGTTTCTGTGAGAAGTTGGTTATGTCCATGTGCAAGTGACTGGCTGATATAAAAATCTTACAGTACTTTCCACAACGACTAATTGTTTAAGCAATATGCTAGATACTTAAGAAATATTTTTTTTGGGTGAACTGGCAATAGATGATTTCTGAGCATTCAGTTTTCATCCCTATTATGATAAGAAGACAGTATTTCACTCTTGTGGATGATGTGTTGTGAGTTCTGTGACATATGTTGGAGGCAAGAACACAGTGGAAGGTATTTACTGTATGTTGAAGATGTGTTTTCTTTTAAATGCAACTGAAGGACTAAACCACAAATCTAATGATCCTGTGTAGGCTTTAAACTGCTATAGATAAAAGTAAAGCTATTTATTTACATTTTTTTTGTGATATTAGACATCATTGATTTTGTCATCAAGCTTGTAATTTGTTTCCAAGATGAACCTGTGGAGCTACACAAAGGCTCTGCTAATGCTCTACTCCTCGTTTCACAATTTATTCAACTTAGATGTTCAGTTTCCTTTTACATTAAAAGTTGATCTCCTTTTCTACAGTTCAACCTCTGCAGTTGTGATCAGTGAGTGTAAGCTGTAACATAGTGGCTTTAATACTATAAGGATTTGGCACTATTTTGGATTTTAAAAGCAGAGTATGTTAGGTTTCGGCAGTGTATCGTTTAATGCTTTCAGGATGGGCATTTTAAGTTCTTAAATGTCAATTTAAAATTCCAGTCTAACTGCGTTTTTAAGAGGTCTTTAGGAGAGCACACAGGGAAGAAGTAAGATTACTGGAGTTCGACTTAGAAAGTTTTCCTTTTATTATTTAGAAAGATTTAACTTTTCTGATTCTTACTTTTTGGACAGGAATTTGGAGAGCAACTGGTAAACAAACAATGCAGGCATTTATAGGAGTGAGAAAGATGAGAATTCAGATTTTTATGTTTTATGAGTGGTATTTAATTTACTACTTGAGCCTGATAAAAATTGAGTGAGTTGTTTCAGGCAATATCTGATTTAAAGTCATTAGGTTTTCTTTTAAATATATGCTGAAAGACAGTGCAATTTAAAAACAGACACAAAAGGCAAGGTTTGTATGTATGATTTTGGAAGATGGAGAGCTGAGACCCACTTCTCTTGCTGTCAGCGTTGAGAAGACCCACAAGAAATACAGTAATTCTAGGTCTCTCCTTGAGGAGCATCACTGTTCTATGCTGTTGCTGGAGCCTCCACATTGTGCCCACTTTTCTCAGTCCTCCATAAAACGTTGATCATTCCCCACAAAATACTGGCTGGTGAAGCACAAGTGAGAACTTGACCTAGCAAGGAGAGGAAAGACTGTGGCAGAAGGGTGTGAAAGGTGGAGGTGATGTGATGTGGTGTCCTGCAGGAGCAAGAGAGGAGGGGTCTCAGGGAGGCCATGTGGTGAAGTAGGCAAAGAAGACAGAGGTGCTCAAAGATGAGAAATTACAGTGGAAGCAATGCATGCATTCACTGGGAAAAGAAAGAAGAGACAATGGGGAGAGATTCTAAAAGCATAATTTACTGACCCAAGTGCTGAACTGACAGTTTTACAGTTAAGTACACTGAGAATCACATAATTGTTGAGGCTGGAAAAGACCTCTTAAGATCATCAAATCCAGCCTAGATAATGAAGTCCAACCTCAGTTACGTTTTTGCTGTCCTCAGAGAGGGAATGGAAATAAAACACACAGGATTTGATGTCTTACAAAATTACAGAGGAGAGACTGATACATGTTTGAAAGGTTCTTTTAGCATGTTACTTCTGTTACTTTTTGAAATAAAAGCATAAAGTTGACTTTCAGATATGATCAGTAAGAAAAACCAACTTTCTGTAACTTGCTTCTTATCTGAAGACTGCTTGTCTTGGAGCTTTAACTACCATTCTCAGTATCATTACTGTCTTGTAGCTTTCACTGGTGTTAGTTGCTGTGTGTTTCTTGGACCTCCTCTTTAGATAGCAAAGACCACAGCCACCAGTTTGGCTTTCTGCCTTGTGTTACCAGCCTGCAACTGGAGCTAAGCATTCTTTTCCCTTCTTTGCTGCTTGTTTTTTATCTGTTATTTTCTTTTCTTCCTTTCAGTTTGCTTCTCAGCTTCCCTTGCTTCTCTTAACTTTCTATTATCTTTCTCCCTTCAGTCCTAATTGTTATATGCTATTTTATAGCATTACAAATCCTTATTCTAAACTCCGATCATTAGAAAAATATCCTTGAGTCCTTTACCTTTTTTCTGTTTTGTCTAACAGTTCTTATGTTGCAAAATCTCAAGGACAGAGGCTTCATCTTCAGAGCTCTTCAGTCCCTAGCATGCTTTGGGTGTTAACACTTAAGACACATTTAGTTCCTGGGATTTTTTTTTTTTTTGTATAAACTGTCTTAAAATCCTGAGCATTTAAAAGAGCAAAAATATTTCCTTATGTAAAGTGATATGGTATCACTTGAGATGAAAAGACTTATACAATGTTCTATGGACTAACAAAAAGAGCAGTATTAATGAAGTTGAGGTATCTGAGGCTTCTGACTTTCCAAATTATGTTGAGTTGTCCATACTCAAACAGTATTTGTGACCTTCAAAACGCAGGTCATTGGCTGCTTTTTTTTGGTGAATGGTGGTAATTTAAAACTCAATTGTTCTGATGTAGTAGCTGGAAACATCACACTGACTGAGGTTTGGCTTGGGGCTTTTGTAGTAAAAGCATAAACGTAGGGTGCTGTTCCCTGAAGAGACCAGAATTGTTAGTGCCTTTTGAATGTTGGAACCGAGCTTTTACAAAATGGCTGTATTTTGGAGTTCTCAGTGTTACTCTAATAGATGAATTCTTGTCAGTGCAAGACAGGATTAGTAAAATGCTGATGGAGGCCCATAAGCCCATGGAGTGCTGTAGCTTAGAAGCTAGTTCAAAATATCTAGCATATGATGCTTGCTGTGTAATTGATGTATTGATTGTAGTGCATTGGCAGGTCTGCTGATGGTGGCAGGTAGTAAAACTTGCATTTCTTGCTACAATTTGTTATTGTAGCTAACAAATAAGGTTAAATTTGGGACCTTTTGTTGTAAGAACTCTGATCTCTCCAGGGCACCATTTGCAGGCTTGAGAAGCTGGTAACTGTGGCTGGAGTACGTAGAATTGACGGATCTTGAAGAAGCTGCCAGAAGCACTTGGTCACTTGTTCACTTAAATATTCATATTATGTGTGAACATTTAAGAATATGTTTTTTGGCGATGTGTGGTTACTGGATAATATAGAACAATTTACTGCAACAGAGGGGCTATTTTTGTATGAATTCATGCCAGCTGAAGTTGAGATAGCTATTTTATATAGATAACCACTGCTACTTTTTTCCTCACAACTTCTGAAGCTTCTAAAGTCACAATTCCTGTTTTGAGTTGCTCAGCAGTTCACTTGTTCACAGCATTGACTAATTTATTCTGGAGATACGTTGGTATTTGAGAAAATTTTAAGTCAACTGATAAAGGAATTGACATTCCAATAGGCCATAGTTCCCTGGTTCAGAAGTTTTCCATGAATGCAACTGGCCTTCAACTGGAGAAAATGAGAATATGAAACTAATAAGTGTGGGGATTGGATAAAGAAGAGCATGCCAAAGGTTGATTTTTGACAGACTTTCTACATAGTCAACAATTTGTCTATAATGATAATAAACCAAGAAACTCTGTACCCCATTCCTAAAGCCAAAGTTCTTTAATCTTATTTCTAAATTAGCTTTCCTAAAAATGCAGTTGGGAGCCTTCACTCTTAAAAATATTAATTGTGACAGCTTTCTTGCTTTTTGTGTCTGTTCTCCTTTCACCTTGGATCTTTATTCTACCTGTACATAACTGCTGATTCATGAACATATCCATTATTCATGTACTTAGCTTCCAGCATGTGAGTAATCCCTGTTTATGTGCATCAGGTGAGGTATGCATAAGTGTTGGCAGGATCTAGGCCTGGCATACTGAAATCTTTGGGTTAGACCCGTGCCTTTAGTGAAGAACCACTTGTAGACTTGGACATCAGAAAGTGAGACTGATGACTTTTTGCTTCTCATAATGCTCAAAATGCTGGTTTTGTAGGAGAACAGTAGTGTAGGGAGAGATTTTCATTGTGGATTGATGTAAAATGCAATTGGAATTCTGCATGTCCAAGTGGAGATCAGTAATGATTGGTGTACCTTGGGTCTGTTTTGGGTCTGTTTTAGGTGTGGTGCTGTTTAACATCTTTGGCAACACTAGCACTTGCATTGAGTGCACCTTCATCAAATTTGCCAATGACACCAAGCACTGTACTGTGATTGACGTCTGGAGGAAAGAGAGGCCATCCAGAGGGATCTAGACAGGCTTGAGAACTGGGCCTGTGCAAGCTTCATGAGGTTCAACAAGTCAAACTGCAAGGTCCTTCACCTGGGTCAGGGCACTCCCAAGTACAAATACATGGTGTGTGATGAATGAATTGGGAGCAGCCTTGAGGAGGACTTGCGGGTGTTGCTAGAAGAGAAGTTCAACAGTATCTGAAGGGGGCCTACAGGGAAACTGGAGAGGGACTTTTAGGTAGGATGTGTAATGGTAGGACAAGGGGAATAGTTTCAAGAGGACAAAAGTAGATTAGACCTTGTGAAGAAATTCCTCACTATGAGGGTGTTGAGACACTGAAAGAGAGTGCCCAAAGAGCTTGTGGGTGCCTTGTCCCTGGAAGGTTGGATGGGATCCTGGGCAATCTGGTCTAGTGAGAGTTGTCTCCACTTCCTCACTTAGATGATCTCTAAGGTCCCTTCCAACCTAAACATTCTGTGATATTATTTGAGAACCTGAACTTATAAAAATCATTGCCTTAAAGCATATAAAAACCCCACCCCAAACAAGCATTAAACAACAACAGGCTTTCCCTTCTAATTGGTGCTTGTTGTCATGAAGTGCTCCATCATGCAGTTGGGCTAGGCTTTGAGCTATGAAGGCAGAACGTGAATTTTAGAAATAAAATCACATGACATAGCTTTAAATCTGTTCAGAATCACAGAAGAATTATTATTAAAAGGGAATTAGCTTTTGGTTATTTGATTTCCACTTTTTGGTAAAATTTTGTTATAGGGAAATTTTTTCCCCCTTTTAACAGAAACTACTAAAATTAGGACTTTGTTTCTTCTTTCAGTGGCAGTGGCCCTTGGAATGCTGAGACTGCCTCTTTTGTTTCCCTTCTATTGCGGTGTGCTGCTGCAACGTTCCATTGAGGTACAATAAGGCCAAGTGCTGGGTGCTGCATTTTGGTCATGTCACAACAATCCCAGGCAACACTATAGGCTCGGGGATGAGTGGCTTGAAAACTGCCCAGCAGAAAAGGACCCTGGGGGTGCTAGTAGACAGCTGGCTTAATATGAGCCAGCAGTATGCCCAGGTAGCCAAGAAGGCCAACAGGATCCTGGCCTGGATCAGAAATAGTGTGGTCAGCAGGAGAAAGGAAGTTAGCATGTCCTTGTACTAGGTGCTTGTGAGGCCTCATATTGAGTAATGATAGTGTTTCTGGGCCCCTCATTATAGGAAAGACATTGAGATGCTGGGGTGTGTCCAGAGGAGAGCTACCAATCTCATAAGGGGTTTAGAGAACAAGTCGTATGAGGAGAGGCTGAGGGAGCTGGGCATGTTTAGTTTGGAGGAGAGGAGGCTGAGGGGGGAACTCATTGCCTTCTACAACTACCTGAATGGAGGTTGTAGAGAGGTGAGTATGGCTGCTTCTCCTTGATGACTAATGACAGAACCAGAGGCAACAGTCTGAAGTTCAGGTGGGGGGGGTGTTAGATTAGGTATTAGTAAGAAATTCTTTATAGAAAGAGTGGTAAGGCACTGGAATGGCCTTCCTAGTGAGGTGGCTGAGTCACCATCCCCGGAGGTATTTAAGAAGCATGTAGACATGATGCTTCATGACATACTATAGTAGCAGACATGGAGGGATTTATTTTGGTTTTTCAGTCTCTAAAGATTTAGAATTTTTGTTGGTGTGGGTGTGGTTGGACTCAGTGATCTAGTAGGTACTATCCAACCGTGATTGTTCTGTGGTTCTCTGGTACCGTGCAGGCAGCCTAAGGATAATTGCTATTAGGGTGACTAGAAAAGGATACTTCCATAAAATTTTATTTGCTGAGGATATTCTGTTATTCTGTAGAATGTTAAAACTCACTTTATTGTGGGAACAGAGTATGGCCAAATGCTGCAAAAAGCTGGGTTTCTAGTCTGGTTTTCGTACTTTTACGCTGTTGGGATCTCTGATTTCCACCTTTCTATTGACAGCCAGAAGGTGAGGGCGTACTGGTGTAACTGGAAGAGTTGCAGCGTGACTCTTACCCAGTGACAGTGATGAGCATTTTACTGCACATACTATGCTATAGTGTGCTCTCTTGTAAGGAATTCTGGGATGGTACACTACATGTTGCTCCAGCATCTCTAAGTTCTTTTAACTTATTCCTCTACAAGCCTGTGCTGTAGCAATGTAGTATTGAATTTATTGGTTTGTTCTGAATCTGTTTAGCTTTTCATATTTTATCTGAGGGTAGCTGATGTAGGGAATCAACATAAAATCATCTGTGAATTCATCTCCTCAGATGCATTTATATGTATACATTTATGCATGGATTTTTAATTCATGCTGCTTTTGTAGTAGAAACTGATGTTATTTTTTTAGAAAAGATTCTTTAGAGTGAAAGTAAATGAGACTTTTAAAGACTAGCTTTCTCTTAACAAAATAATTTGGGTTATTTCTGTGATGCCTTTAAGACAACAATAAAGAACAGAAAAAACAACCCAAAATGAAGGTTTGATTATCGTGTAAGATATGAACTCACAGTAGTCACTAAAACCATTTGCTAGCATGCAGTGGTGAAATGGTGGTTTGTGAAAGATAATGAATGCACCATGGGTAGAGCTTAACGGTTTTGGGGAATAATTCCTTGGTCTTATGACAGAGATAGGCGATTACTTTGGAATTGGAGCTTTAAGATTTCTGACCTTGCAGATTAATCATGAGACCTTGGCTTTTGATCTAATTCAAACTAGTATGAATTGGATATTTGCATTTTATGTGGAATTTGTACTATTAAAAATACTTTATTTCCCAGATCTAATTTTATTTCCCAGATCTAATTCAGAAAAGCACTAACAGTGTGCTTAATAGTCTTAATGATTTCAAAATAACTTTGTTAACTTATGGAGGGCAGTATCTTTTGTCTGGCTGATCTTTGTTCTCAATTTTCTGCTGTCCTCATGTATTTTTCAGTTTGCATACGATGCTGTCTTGCTTTGAGTGTGGCCTCAATTAGTCCTTTGGGTTGATGTTTGTATTCTTAGGAACACCAGCCAGCTCTTGGGTAGAATTTATCTGGCAAAGAAGCAGTCTTTAGGGTAAAAAAAGAATTTTATTAAACCTACACCCAAGAAAAATGAGGAAAAACCCCAAACAAGTGAAATAAACCAGACAGAAATGGCATTACAGTGCCATTATACTCCCTCTGAGTAAAGAATGGGAGAGAATTAGGTAGGGGGCTTTGGCCTTAGTTAAGAGCACCTGGGGGAGGGGCATATCCTGCAACAAAATGGGTCCAATACCATCCTGGGCCAGAGGCTATCTGTGGATAGTTGGAGTGGCTCTCCATGAAAATAGACTCTTTCTTTCTCTTCTTGTTTTTGGCGAGGTCTTCTAGGGGTCACATGATGTGGTCAGCAGACATTAGGTCCCTCCCAATTCTACCAATTGTGAAGAGCTGTTCCAACCACCTACTGTTGCCCTGTAGCATGGCTGGCAGACATTGAGTCAGGTGAGTGTGGTCCATAGGAAGCAGCAGCCCCTGGTCCCTTGACATTCTGCCAAAGGTTTGAGAATCTTTCCTGCTTACTCAAACATTCCACAGTTTCTCAGTCACAGCTGTAACACACCTTTTCCCTGAGGTCCATTAAATCAAGATGGTGCCAATCCTATGGTCAAGATGGTACTTGTGTGGGACAAAATAAAAATGGTGCCAACCATATGATCAAGACGGCGCCCATGGAGAATGGCAGGCTGCAGCAGCCACAGTGAGCCCTCTTCATGGCCCCAGACCTTGTGATGGCTAGGAGGTTGTGGCTCACCTGTCTCTTCAAAGTGGCTGGCCTGTGGTGCTCTTGGCCCAGAACAGCTGACTGCTCTGATGCAGCTTGGCATCTTTCAAGCAATGCTCATGTGCTGCATCCAGCGAGCAGGTTGGGGGGCTGCTGCCACTCTGGCTTCACTCGCAGCTTGGTGGTGGGGTTGGTTGTCATTCTGATGGTGTGGGCAGCTGACACTCCTCTGCTGCTCTGGCTCTACTCATTCTGGCAATGCAGCAGCATCAGGGCTTCATCATTAGCCACATTTATGCTGCCCGAGATGTGGGCAGTGCTGGGGCTGCACTCACCAGTAGGTGTGTGGCAGTGGCCCCACTCCCCTGTCTGCTGGTGCCATAGCTTCCTGAAAAATCCCATTACCCTGTATGCTGCACAGGCATCAGGCATTGGAAAAGTACTTCTGTAGAGAAGCACAATTTCAAACCATTATGGGTACATTGTGAAGATTGCTGTAATGGCTTCCTTCACTAACCACTTAATTTTCTTTCATGGTGGTGGTGTTAAAGGGACCTGCCACACTACTCATACATGCAGATTTGTATATCTTAAAAGAGAATCAAATTACTATGATGTTTTAAATTATTTCTGTAATCTCATCTATGCTAAATAATTCTAATCTAAATGTATTTTTGTGTTGTGCTGTCCACCTCTCTGTGTAGCATGATCCTAAATATACTTCAAAATTATGATGAGAAAGTGTATTTCAATGTAAACTAAACATTGGAGCCCACTTCTATGATCCTCTTCTATGACCTTGCTTTGTAGAAGCATGCAATGTATGTAAACATGCAAGGAAGTGCCTAGTAGGACAAGAGATACCCTTATGTTAAGGACAACATTTTTACTGTGATTAAAAACCAATAAAGAAAAGTTACACTTTTTTTGAAATGAAGCACATTCTCATTTGAAGAAATAACATAAACATCTGGCATCTGTGTTTTATGAACTTATTCTGGCTAGAAAGTTGTTTGTAAATAAATGTAATAAATATGTGTGGCATGTTGTGAAGTTGCAATGAATCATCTATGTCTGTCAGTTGGATTGCAGGGTTCACCAGTGTCTAGGCATGAACACTTGTGCTATGCTGGACAAAAGTGATTAGGGAAATTAGTCTTTCTGCATCAACAGTTTTGTGTGTATATGTGCTTTTCTGACCTTGTTTGGAGACCTAGATGACCTTTCATAATACCAGGTTGGGGGTAGAATTTAACACTGTTAGGTATAATAGGGTGGTTTTGTATCCTTTTTCAGAATTAGCAGAAATTACTAATCTGTAAACTAAAAGTAATAGTGACAGTAACAAATATAAGTCTGTCATTCAGAGGAAACCAGTGGAAATGAAGACTATGACAGAGCAGATCCTAAGTGACTTGCCAGGTTTCATCCTGTTTTTCTTAAAATCTATGTTAAAAATGGTATTTCAACAATTAACTTTTGTTTATAGGTTCAGGAGAGTGGTGAAATGCAGTTTTACAGTTGATGAACTTTTAAGTAGAGAAGGGAGGAATTCATCCTAAAAGACTGAAACAAAGCTCAGAATGCAATACCTGTTCTAGTGCAGCCCTCTGAAATAAGAGTGCAATTGTCATTATTTTCAGAACTAGTACCTTAAAATACATGATGCAAACTAAAACTAATATGTAAGTGCTGTGGATGAATCACACTTGCCCGATTTTCCTGGTGTATTTTTTAGAGAACAGGATATGACCTACTACAAAGTAGAAATGTAAGAAAGCCTGTAGTCTCTCCCAGTGGCTTAATGCTGATGGACTTTGTAATTACATCTGTCTTATCTCCATCTGTACTCTGCTTGGCTAGACACTGGATTTCAGATTAATTTTAAGATGGAGAATCCTGGCTTACAGCTATATCTTAATTAGGATTCACATTCCACTTCAAACAAAAATATCTGAAAACTTTATTCTAAAAGAATGCTAATTATAAGGCAAATGAAAACATTTTGATCTTTCTCTTATTTCATGAATTTGGAATATTTTATGTATGTATAAATGTAGCCCCATGACATCTGACTTATTTCTGTCTTCATCTTACTCTTGGCTTCTGTCATCTTTATTGTTCTTTGCCTTTTTGATTAATAGGAAAAAGTAAGTAGAAAGTACTTTTTAAAAATCATAGTAGCATTTCAAAGATTATTGAATGCTGTCATACAAATATGCTAAATCACTCTGAGCTGGGTGTAGAATATTTTACTTGTAATCAATTGCTTTTCTTTTCTGGAACATACCATATTTTTTCAGAAATGAGTAGTTTAGTTCTTGAACTACATTGCTACAGTAGAACTATGATGATGCAGTTGTTGAACTTAACTCCCAGGTTCTGATGGTGCCCTGGCTGAAATGAATCACTGAAAAAAGTTGAGATTTGGAAGTATTTAATTACATATGCAGGGGTTAACTTTTACCATGTTCTGGGACCTCTCAGGATGAAGTTTTGTTAAGACTGATATGGAAATTCTGTCTGTTACGATTAGGGTAAGAGAAGAAAAGGAAGAAAAACAAGTACTTTGCTTTAAGTATCTCAAGTGCTGCAATGTAACTTTTGAACAGGTTTTTTTTATTTTTAATAAGTGTTTTGGGTTCAATAAACTATTGGTGAAATGAGTTTAAAAAGAAAAAGAAAAAAGGTCAAAGTCCTAAAGACCTTCCTAAAATAGCATCGTGTAAAAGGTTCTGTTCAGTTTAGCAAGCTGTATAAGCATATGCGCCTTTTTGACTTGTATGGTATGAGGTGTCTTGACATCTTGGCCCTGTTTTTGCATGTTTCAGGTCTCTCCAGTGGTTTTGCACACATTTGGAGCTGGTGGTTAAAATGGGAAATGGTGCCTTGGGAAGCAGCATTACCAACAGATTGGCACTCTGGGATTTATGCTGATAAGAAGGGCCATGTGGTGGGATAGAGGGTGTTAAAATTGGTGGTGACTTTTAACGCACGAGAAAGCACAACTGTGTTTCTTTGTACAGAGATGCATCTTCAGTTGTTATTTATAGCATATATACAAAATGGAGAAGGTGATTGTACTTTCTGAATACTGTTCTTCATTGTTGCAGCTTGAATGTTTGGCATTAGGGTGGGATTTTTGTCTTTGCCTGTTACTCCACAGCTGCTCCCTGGCTTTCTCATCGGTGTCTCAGTTAGTGTGGTTTCCTGGATCTTTAGGAGAAAGAGCCATAGTATATATCCTTTATAAACTGAAAATAGTTTCTCTTATGAATTACACTTTAAATTTGCAGTAAGCCTTATAAGAAAAAAACCCCAATATTGTAGTTATTTCTTTAATATTTTTTTTTTAAATTTCTGTGAGCCTGAAAGCAAGTTTTGCAAAGAAAAGTAGATAATACTGCTTTACAAAGGGGTTTTCCTGTAAGTATTAAAATTAACCTGTGAGTGACCTCTTAGAACTTTGTAACTCTACACCAACACATCCTAATTGACTGTTCAGGTTGCAGCTAGCCTTTGGTGTCCCACAGACTTCAGATAGGGTACTGGGCCAACTGGTTCAGCTACTGCTCTGGTGCTGTATTGAAACAACAGCCTTTTGTTGTGAGCCGGCTGGTTGTACTGCTTCAGGACCTGGGAAACAGCTGTCCAGCCTTCTGTTGACTTGTGCTTCTATAAAACTTCCATAAAACATGCAGTTCAACTTATGCTTCCATTGGCAGCATAAAGTCCAGGGAGTATCTGTGGTGTGTCTGCTTTGTGCTACATACTCGGATTATAGTATCTAAGTATGACAGTGTTTCCTGGGTGTGGAAGTAACAAAGGAACACATGCTGCCCGGATTTCCAGAATTTTTATTGTGTGTTCTCGCAGGTGTTCTGCTTGTGATTTAGCTTATACCAGTGATATTTCTTATAAAAGCCTACAAGGAGGTTTGTGGGTGGTGGTTTGTGATGGTTCTCTGATGTGCTTTGGTTGTGTGTTTTTTTTGGTTTTGGGGTTTTTTTAGGGTTTTTTTTGGTAACTGCTCTTTAGCAACTCTTGGAACAAAGGCTTCTACTCATTTACAGGTAAAACTGATTTTAGGATGCCTTCTGTAGACCTGTATGGATAAAATGTGATGGCAAAGACAAAATTTTAAATATGAAAATGTTGATACGTGCACACTGCAATATGATTTTAGGGATTTGGGATGTTACAGAAGTGTTGCTGTATAATAGCATATCCATGCCAGGAAGCATATAAAGTGGTTTGAAATGACCTAAACTGATTTGTATGCATTCAGACATTGCTCCTAGGGTTGCTGGTGCTGATTATGTACCTTGTTGGCACATAAATGCAAATATAGTTGGCAGCCTGACTAATAGGGTACCTGTAATACTTGGTTGTTCAGTGTACATGACTATAATTTAGTTAGCTCCTTCCACCCCCACAGCATTAATTAATATTTTTGAATCACTGGCAGTAAGCTAGGTAGTTTGTTTTATACATATGGGTAGAATATATGTTGGTCCATACAGTGCTTGGAAAATTAGTACGGCTGCTTCTAGTAACACCTTCCTTGTGGATTGTTGCTCTGATTTTTATTTTTCTAATTTGTGTTTACCCATGCTTAAGGATTCTTTCATTTTATGAGCACTTGCTTGCTGATCTCTGTCATCTGCAAAGCAAAACTAAAGAGTTCACAAACACATTATTGCTCTAACAGCAAAAAGGGTGAAGATATATGTCAGGCAGGAAGCATCTGAAATCAGAGGATAATGGCCGTGGTTATTAAGCAGACTTGTCTGGCTTTAATCAGAGACTTGTGTGCAGAACACAGACTTGATGAGGAAGACAATAACAACGTGATAATGACAAAGCTTTTCTGGGCTGGGAGGACTTAGTACCTCATAATACGTTGCTCCTGTCTGATCAACGTCTAATCTTTGGGGTAGAGAAGAACATGAGTTGGAGGAGAGCAGAAGCCGAGATGCATTACTGTAAAGCTGCATTGAAAGGTATTGGAAACTGACTGGGTATATTGGTGCTGAGTAGTTTAATGGGCTGTTTCTCAGCTATTTGGGGATTTTGGAAAGGAAATTAAAAAAGGAGATGAAAAATTTGGAGAAATGCTACTTTTTTTCCTTTTATAATTTCTCTGTGCTACACTTTTTCTGAATAATTTGCTTTAGAGCAGTGATCTGAATCTTGATCAGTGAACGGTGTATTTCAACTATTCTGTATGGTGTTTGGCTGTAAAGTACAGGAAGTTGCTGTTTACAGGTAAAACTTAATGGGAATAAATGGCTCAAATTTCTTTAGAGGAGGAGAAATACTGGCAAGTCAAATAGTCTGATTTCCAATCTAGCTGTTACTTTATATGGTTCCTGCTAGGTATTGTGCAGCATAAAGAAGTGAAACATTTCAAGACCAAAATCAGGCTTTTCTGTGGTTTGATTATGGCAATGTTATAACCCACTTCCCTCTTTTCATGTCAGTAGCATGGGAGGCTCTTCTCTTCAGCTGAAGTCCCAAGCACACCTGGATTTCTTGTGGTTCAGAGCCACACATGGGAAATGTAATTTTTTTTGTCCTTGAGTGAAAAGTTTGTATTGGTTTTTGTTGTTTTCTTTTGTGTTTTTCCTTCTCCATAGGATTTAAGTTATAGCCATACATGTTATGTGGAGTAATTTCTTCTTGAGCCATATTACCATTTTAGCTTTGTGTAGAACCCGTAGCAGGAAATCCTGTCACATATCTTTTCAGACCTTATGTTTTGGCACAGCTTTTTCTGGAGATGACCTGTAAAATGATTTCTGGTAACAAAATGGCAACAGCCACAGTGGTTCTTTTGAAAAAAAAAATTTAGAATGTCTTTGTTCTGCATGTCATGTACCAAAATAGTACTCAAATAGAAAGGAAAGGTCCTTCTAAATGTAATACTAAAGTGCTGTATATGCCTGTGTCATGTATCAATGTATATATTACACTGTTTATAATCCTGTATAGAAGATATAGTCTTACTAGCAGCTCAGATGGAAAATACAAGGCATTAATAACTTGGCTTTTATCACTAGGGCTTTCTGCAAGTTTCATCTAGGTCTTAGTAGTCACCATCCTCAGACACTGTTTTAATTTCTGTATGCATACTCCCATCCCGCAAACTCAAATTATTTTTTTTTCATTCTTTTATTTAAAGGTCTTGTGGAACTTTCCCTGGAAAACCCTCAGGAGGGTTTTTTTAGTAGTGTTGTTTATACTGAAGTTCAGAATTTACAGCTGCAGAATCAAATGGAAATGGCTGTGTCTAGAACACAGTACGCATCTTATATTTTGGATGGAGCAAGGGGCATTAATGCATAGCTTTTCCCGTAGAAGTGAATTCATTGTCAGTCTTGGTTCTGCAGAGTGTGTGTTGAATGGGGCATGGTTGAAAGTGTAATTCTGAAGCTTACCAGGCTTGTCTAGACAACTTGGTAGATTGTAAGTGGGGCTGCAGTTTGGAGGTATTGGTTTTTGTGAAAGTCATGCTCATGATTGAGCTTATTTAAAAAAGTATTTCTAATTACTTTTTTGACTTTTCTAAGTCAAATGTGTAGCTGATGTTTTAACAGCCTCTTTGTATCTACATGCACACGGACTGTTAGGCACATCTGTAGTGTATACCATGTATATCATATTATTTACTGAAGGTATAAAACCTCCTAAATAATACCCATTCTCAGTCTTTCGTGCAATAATGAGTGCAATATTTCAGTGGTGAGAACAGATTTCACAATGAGCAGATTGCAATAAATTAACATGGTTCTAAGCCTTGAAAAAAGTCATGATGGTTTGTCCTATATATCAGCTTGCTGTGCCAAAAGGAATAAAAAAAGGATGAAAATAAGTGTTAGGTGGTGCACAGCAGTTTTGTTTTTCTGGGCCTATGCTGAAATTGTGGTATGCCTCCTGCAGGTAAAAAGAGATCTTTTTACTGTTTTGAGGAAAAATAAGCAGAGTGAGGACCACAGACACCTTTGCATGAAGACTTAGTTTTCAACAGGCAGCAGGTTCTTTTTAAGCCCACAGACAAATGGAGGGACATTGTCCTGGGATAGCATGAGGAACACTTAGCTTTACCTTGTGCTTTGCTGACATGGCACTTAAGTTCCACAGACTTACATAATTTAAGTGAAAGCAAAGTTTATTTTCCCCATATTCTTCAGATTCTTGTACTTGTGGTTTTAGTAAAAGACTACATTTCAGGATATACATTTGTATTTTAGTTTGGTACATGGCAGTTAGCATCCCCTCTGGTGGCACTGTTGGCTAGCTGAGCAGATGTAGGTATATAAAGAGAAATGAATATTGGCTGTAGTTGTAGCTCAGGATTCTCCATGTTGCCAGTTTCATCAAGCAGTCTAAAACTGACTCTCAAAGCTTGCTTTTACAAAGTTTTCGCTATATCTGTTTTTCTGTAGAGTTTTTATTCAGGCAATAAGCACATTTTTCTAGGCCTGCCTTTTTAACAACCACAATACTGCTGTATTGAAGCATCTGTCTCTGTAGCAGGGTAGGTTTTATCACTCCATTTTTCATTTCTGTGTGTATAATCAAGCCATGCTGGACAGCTTTCTTGCTATTTGCAGCTAAACACAGAGGCAGCAAGAGTTTTTTAAAAAAAGTTGTGTTCTTTACAACCTCTAATTCATGCACTATACTCCTCTTAAAATGTGCCCTTACAGCTTTAATGTTGCCTGACTACAACAGGGGAAAATGTATGCAAGGTAATTTCAACTGTAGTGTGTACTATTCAGGATGCTTGTTTCTTTTTTTGCTTTAAGGTTGCTGAAAGGTCTATAGTGGAAAATATCCATGTGCTAACTTTAATTTTTGGTTTTCAAATAGGTGTTTTACTGTCTGGATTTTAATTTTGCAGCATGTTAGCATACCACAGTGCATGGGAAATATATCATCCATTTAGAGATTTATTGTGCTAGTAGCCTAGGTGAAGGCTACTGCACTTGACTTACAGAGTATTACAGTATTGGCTTACAGTATTGTTGATCTTATGACTACAAAGTTTTGGAACAGGAAAACAGTAGGTTTTGACAGTGTATAATTTTAGGAAGGTAATCTTGCTTCTGGTTCTTGCTTTTACTCTCCTGTACTAAGACTTGAAACAGAAATATGACAATATTTGGGACAAATATTTGGAAAAAATAGCATCAAGTAATTAACCACTAATGCAGAAAACACTTCAGTAAATTGAATAAATTAAGCAGTCCACCTGTTCTACTAATTATGTGCTGCCATTTATCATTTAACACTTCAATCTTTCAATCTATGAGCATACATCCTACAGTCACACTATCATATTTAAAAAGAATACAAAGTGTTTTTCCTTTATTGCTTGGAACGTAGAAACTACAGTGTTGTATTATGCAAGGTCTCTAGCTTTGAAAATGGAATACTATATTTATGTGTAGGAAACAGTATTTGTAAGATGATGTTTTGAAATATTGTGATGTGTGCATTTGGAGCCAAGGGCAGTGGCAGGGACTTTGTGCTCATGTAGAAATTGATCTGTGCTTTATTTCCTCTCGAAATGATCATAAGAGGAGCTAATCATAAGAGCTTCTCCTACTCATGGTGCGGAAAAGTCTTACCTTTTCCTTGATAATATAGATAAAAAATTAAAAAGTTGGAAAACTGAAGAGGTTGCCTTCAGTAAGAAGGTAAGCAATGTCTTGGAAAACAGATTAAGGCTAGTAATTTAAGAGCTAGGAGTACATCTGTTTTCTACAATGAGATGTAAGGAGGAGATGGGAGCTCCTTGTACTTAGGAGGGATGAGAATAGTGTGGGGTCAGCAGATTGCTCAGGGCTGTGTTTTTTGCTGGTGGGGAGACATGAAGTGTGGTTGCCTCTTTCCATTGTATTTCAAGTTTCCTAATGGACCAGGAATAACTTTGCTGATGCCAGTGTGGATTTCCTTATGCTGCCTCTGCTAGATCTACTAGTTGTTTTTCTCCCATATCGGGTGGGAGGGGAATGTTCATAACATCTACTGTACTTCTCAAGACACAAAGCAGATTCCATCCAGTACCTAGTGGGCAGCCAGTAGGGCAGAGATGTAAGCAACTACCTGTCAGTTTACACTCTTCTTTCTCCTTGTAGTCTACCTGAAGGCAGCAACTTCATTTTATTATTTATTACATTATATAATTATTGTTATCATAGAATCATAGAACAGTTTTGGCTGGAAGAGAGCTTCAAGATCATTAAGTCCAATCTTTTCCTAGCCCTATCATCACCACTAAATCATGGCCTTCAATGCAACATCCTCCCTTCTCTTAAATGTCTCCAGGGTTGGTGACTTAGCCACCTGCCTGAGTGCAATGTCCTGACAACCCTTTCAGTAAAGAAATTCCTCCTAACATCCAGACTGAACCTTCCCTGGCACAGCTTAAGGCCATTTCCCCTCATCCTACCACTTGCCACTAGGGAGAAAAGACCAACCTGTGCCTCTCTACAACCTTGTTTCAAGTAGTTTTTGAGAGCATTACAGTCTCCCCTCAGACTTCTCTTCTGCAAGCTAAACAGCTGAAGATCCATCAGCTGCTCCTCATAACGCATGTTTCAAATCCTTTACTAGCTTGGTAGCTGCCTCTGTACCCTCCCCAGCCCTTCAGTGTCCCTCTTGTAGTGAGGGGTCCAAAACTGGGCACAGGACTCGAGGTGTGGCCTCACCGGAGCTAAGTAGAGAGGAATGATCACTTCCCTGCTCCTGCTGGCAACACTATTCCTTATAAAGGCCAGAATGCCATTGGCCTTCTTGGCCACCTGGGCACACTGCTGGCTCATGTGCAACTTGCCCTTTATTAACACTCCCAGATCCCTCTCTGCCTGGCAGCTCTCCAGCCACTCCTCCCTAAGCCTGTAGCACTGCTGGGGTTTGTTGTGTCTGAACTGCAGAACCTGGCATTTGTCTTTATTGAAATGTGTGTAATTTGCCTTGGCCCAGTAATCCAGCCTATCTAGATCCTGCGGTAGAGCCTCCCTATCCTCAAGCAGATTGACACTTTTGCCAAACTTGGTTTCATCGGCAAACTTAAGGGTGCACTGCATCCCGTCATCCAAGTGTTGATAAAAGCATTAAACAGGAGTGGCCCCAATAGTGGGCCCTGGGGGACACCACTCATGACCGGCCACCAACTGAGTTTGACTCCACTGACCATAACTCTTTGGATTCTACAATCTAACTAGTTTTTTACCCAGCAAAGCATATACCCATCCATGCCAAGAGTAGTCAATTTCTCCAGGAGCCTGCTGTGGGCAAGTGTCAAATGCCTTACTAAAGTCAATTACATTGTAGGATTCTGCATATAGTATGTGGGGGATTGTGATAGGTGTCCTCCATTAGGTGAATGGATAGGATTTGTGCTGGTTGTTGTTTGTTTTCCCAAGTGTTAATTTACGTTGTGTTCATTCCCTCTGAAAATTTGTCTAGGGAATGGAGAAAAGTGCATTTTATGAAACTGAAAAATAAATCAATATTACCAGGCTTTAAAACACACACCTCTTAGGACGCATACAGAAAACATGCTAGGAAATTGGTGCGCTCAGGATTATTACTTGCTATTTTATCTTGCTGTTCTTGTACCAAGGCTAGTACCATGAGGTGATCCATCTTTGTCTATGATAACAAAAGACTGGACCTAATGGAAAGTCTAAAATACTAAGTATTTCCTCTGACTGAAAACAAATTTCCATTTTTTGCATTTGGAGATCCAGTGATCTCTACACTAGATTGGATTTCTGTTTCTTCTTCCTCTCCCCCTCCAGCCCCCAATCTCTGTGTGGGCTTTTTATTTATTTTAAGTTCTTATTTATGCAAGGCTTCTGGAAAGTTCTCTGCATTTTAAGTAATACAGAATCATAATAAGTAAGCATCACTAGTTATAAAGCAAATTTAGCGCTTAAAGTGAAAAGTCAATTTTCCCTGCAGTTCAGAGTGTAGCACAGGAAGGAAAACCAATCATTCGAAGAGCCATATGCTATAAGCCACCTTCTCAGTCAAAGAATGTAAGTTTTGTCTGATGTTTTCCACTACTGTTATTTATAAGATAAATTAGATGATTGTATGTGTTTTTGTAAATGAAAATGCTTTGGGGATTGTTGCAGTGTGGATTTTGAAATGTGAACCACTTGCTGCTAGATCAAAACTGATACTCAGTGTTTCTCACAGATTTTCTAATGTACTTTAAAGATGGAGATACAGTATTTCCCCTGAGAAACTTGTAGTTTGCAGCACTTGGAAAAGATGGAACTGTTGACATGATCTCCAATTCTCTATTAGTTTTTTATATACTTGATCTTACACAATTAAACTACTCCCTCTCCCCCTGCAACTGCATACTCTTAACATTACAGCCTTGCAGCAACATAAGAACAGATGAGTGTGGAAAAAGTGTAATGGAATGTAACCTGGTGGTTTGTTATTTAAATATCTTGAGTAGCCTTGATTTGTCCTATGGAAATGCTGTAACAACAGGGGATGATGCAGTACTGTGCAAGAACAAAAGAAAAATAATAATGAAAATGTCTTGTGGAAAAGAGCTGCAGTATCAAAGGTTGATGTGAATCATGACAGGGTGGATTTTAATCCTGTGCTTCTTAACAGTGATTGGTCTCATGAGCTGAATTTGGTCTTTGTATCAAATCTCAATTTCCTGTTTTTTTGGGGGAGCTGTTTCTTACTTTAATCAAGGCTTAACTGTGTGTCAGTGTTTTATTCTGAAAGCAGTGTGTATGTGAGGAAAACAATAGATATATTGCTTTTTTTTTTTTTCCAAAACAAACTGCTATTTTCCTCATGCTGTTTCTGTCCCTTGCACATCCTTGACCTCACTGCTGCTCTCACAGCTAATGCTGAAATGAGAAACAAAAAGAAACACTTGATCGTAATGGCAGCTGCTGCAAGTGACATCATCCCCTTTAGGAACATCCCCAATATTTTCAGAAACTGTTCAGGGAAGTTGATACGAAGAAGGCTGATTCAGTGGATGTTTAAAGTAGAGAAGAGATATCAAAGCATGCTGTTCAGCCTACACAGCAATGCCTCATTCAAGGCTGTCTGTGGAGGGACAAAATTTACTGTCCCTTCTCTTTCTGATATGGGGACAGTAAAATGTGGACTGTTCAAATAGTTAAGCAACGAGGTTGCGAAGTGTTGCAGTCTATGTAGTACTGCAGATCACCTGGTACACATATTGAAGTAGCTGAACCTGAATGTTAAAGCTGTCCTAACTCAGCCTTTATACCTGATGAGGGGAGCTGATGGGGAGGCAACATCCTTATCTGTTCCTCTGCACTGAGAGAGGCAGGTGAGAGAAACAATAGGTTGAGAGTAAATAACAGCTCTGGGACAAGCAGGTGATGTCCAGTCAGGACAGGTCTTGCTTTGTTTCTTTGTTCAAGTCTTCCTTTACAGGTTGGAGGCCACTTTTTGTCTCCTCAGTGGGTCTGACTTAAGTGGTTTGCTATGCCATGTAATACATGTCTAGTGTTGCAAGCTTGTTTTCTTTGTATTTCTCTCCCGTCACTGTCTTAGTGGATTGGAGCATTGTATTTGCATCTGAGGTAGCTTCTGAACATCAAATGCATGTGAATTTTTAGTCTGCCATCTCTTATGCAGACTCCAGGGAGGACTGCAGGTCTGCTGCATTCTGCTGACCTTCATTTCTGCTGCTATGTAATGCTGTGTCACTAGGAGTGTTATTTGGTTTTGTTGTACATACAGTGCAGAAAGCTTTAAAACTTTTTCCAGAATTGATGAAGAAGATAGAATTTGACTGCCTGTATTGTAAGCTTTTTTTAGTTTTGTTTTGTTTTTTTTTATTCCTTACAGTTGATCTTGCGTGAATGCTTATAAAAATCCTCCGTCTGCTAAGATCAACCTAGCCTGTACCTCAGGTTCTCAGTTACTCTTTGTATTCTCACGCAAGTTTTACACTTGGTGTTTGGAACAGTTGCAGTTGCTTTCTTCCAAAATAACGATCACAAAATGGCTAAAAAGCCTATCTAGCATGTTAATACCCTTAATGAATAGGAAAAAATCATCTCTAGAGTCTAAAATCCATTTAGTCTCCAAACATAATCTGTTATCAAAGAATTATGTAAAAGGTGAAGTCCAGAAGAAAGAATCATGCAGGGCTGCTTCCCCTTTCTGTCCAGTTGCTGCAGAGGCTGACACTGATGCCTCCTTGCCCTACAATGACTAAGTGAAGTGAAAGTAGCGGCGCTCACTTCCTGCAGAGAAGAGGCAAAAAGGGGGAGAGAGGTATGTGTACCATAATTGCTTCCAGATGAGTTGGGTTTTTTTTTTGTTTTTTTTTTTTTTCCAGCACACTCTGCTCTTAGCTTCGAGGTAGAGTGAGCATTTGCATGCATGACCACCCCAGGAGATAAGGGAAGACGACTTTTTGTTTTATTTGGTTACATGTATTCCTTTTGCCGTTAGGAAGATTAAGCAGTGTTCTCATATGTTATTCCCTGTGTGTGTCAGGGAGAGGTCTGCTCATGTGCACTCAGGCAATGCCTGTGCCAGTGGAGTACTTTTTCAGCCTACTGCTGCCATCATCACAGCCAAAGGTTACCTCTGTGAGGGATGAAAAGTTCCTGTGGGTGGTGCAGCTGAAAGAGGTAGCTGAAGCTTACCTCTGGGGATTTCTGCCACAAATTATTTTTGTAAGTACTTCATAAGTAATAGATTTCTGTAATAATCACTCAATACAGCAGTGTTTAAGGACATGCTTATTTGTGTGGTTTAAATGAGGGCATAGATGCAGGGTATTTTCATATCTGTGTGTTTGTCTTCTGAAATGGAGCAGTCTGTGGTTCATACATATTCTTAGTTGCTGTTGTTACCATCTCCATCCCCACTTCTGCGGTCATACAAAAGCCTGACACTTTCAAAAGTGTTAAGCTGTTACCTTTGTGAAAACATGTACATTTCTGAAACGATCCTGTGTAGACACACATGGAATATGTAGTTTGATTTGTGCAGGTTTGGAGAGGGGTCGTAGTCATTTTGCTATGAATTCAACATTTTCTTTGTTTGTGGCACTGGCTGTGTGCTTTGAGCATTCATACACTTGTGGTTACCTATCTACATTTGCAAATGTCCTAAAGAGGACTGAGTTCTGAAGGCTGTAGGTAACGGGAATTCATGTGTTTTACTGAGTAGAGCTTTGGACTCTGTGCCTACAGAATAAATATGTAAGTATTTAATATGGGTTTACTTCTGGCAGCAGTGTTTTCTGATCAACAGAAAAGTTGATCAGAGCACTAGGGGGGGTGGAAAAAAGCTGTATGTTTTGGTTTCTATTTTTGCTTTCTTAAATGAAATTGAAAGAAGAAAAAAAAACTTACAACAGAGACAAGAAATCATAGATTAAATGGTTTAGTTTAGATGTCTTCTGTTAACCGTTTCAAGTATCAATCACTGTAAACAAACACAGAAGAAGACTGATAGCAAGCCGCCTTCTGTATGAAAGTGTGTGTGTAGCACTATGCATACTGTTTCATATGGTACTTACTGTTTCATACTGTAACAAAACTCTTCTGTTGTTTTTTTCTGAAGTGGACAACTTAGATGCTGAGTAATCTTTATTATTTGCCTTTGCTTCCATGCAGTGCTTTTGCTTTCTGCTTTATTAAACTGTTGCTGGCTTTACCCACCAGCCTCTTGTTATATGTTTCTCTTCTCCCTTCTTGGATGAACTTGCATGATAGAACTGATTTGGTGTACACCTCTCCCCCCAGCCAGGGCCAAACTACCGCAGTAGATTGTAGGGAAGTGGGGAATTCAGGCTAGATGTAGCGGGCTCATAAACACTGTAACTAATAAGGAAAATTTAATACGGAGAACAGCATGAGATATTGTGTGGTCATAGCTTCCTCAATCAGTTACTGGTTTCGTTCTTGAGTAGTAATAGGGTCTGCTTTTTGAGAGGACACTTCCAAATGCTTTGTTCTATTTCTTGCTAGGTAACCTTGGTCCTTTTCCATTTGCTACGGCTGTAGAAATCCACAGATTCAGAGGCGATTGAATTGTACATGGGTGAGTTTAGATAAGGTAGTATGGGGAAAGGGGAAAAAAGCCTTTCATAAGTTACTTATCTGTTTGCAATCAGAAGAGACTGGCCCAAAAGCAGCCTTTTTCTGTCCCCCTAACTGTAAATAGCATAACCCCTTTGTGTAACTGTGATTATGTCTGTGTTGAGGTGGGTTTTTTTCTTCGTGTGCATAATTGTTCTGCCATACAGGAGTAAGCTAGAATTCTTAAACCCTGTTGTCCTTGTTTAAGAATCTTGGTAGAATAGGATAGCTGTGTGACTTCAACTGTATGATTGTTGTTGAAGCAGAGCAGTTTTTAGACTGTTTATGGTTTGGTGTAGATACATGAGTATTCTTGGTGACTTATCTTAAAAAACCCAGATTGAACCACAGTGCATGTTTACTATCTGTGAAATTTGACTTGATAGAAGAAGATTGGGTTAGGCATATGATGGATGTTCCCGTGACTGTTCAGGTATGTTTCCAGCTGCTTATGTACAGGAGATACCCAAGGTAGTTAAGGGTAGTTAAGGAGAGGCAAGGTACTGTGAGTTAAGGAGAGGACTGGATATATTTAAAGGCTAACCTTGAAGAATTAATGTTTACTTTCCTTATTATTTGATAGATTCCTAGTATTTTGAATGTCAGTGTTCTGCACTTCTAAATACTTGTTAAGAAAACATTTCCTGTATTTGTTTGATAAGGTAGGCAGCAGTAATACCATCATGTTTACAGAACAGAAGGTGCTGCTGCACTGGTAACAACACAAGGAACACCTACCTGTATAATCTATGTGAACTGAAATACAGAATCATAATCAGATCTGAAATTTGTTTCACCTACTTGCATTTCAGTTTTAGTAAGGCTTGACTTTAAATGCAGCTTTTTCCTTTCTGTACTAATGCTGAGAGTAAAGAATCCAGAGCCAATTATTTTTTTTTATTTGCCTTTTGAGTGCAGTCTACAACAATACACAATTCTCTTGTTAGGTTAGCAGTGAAGGTAGTGCGTGCAGTTCTACAAACTGAAAGTAGTTCTTTTGCCAAATTCTGAGTGGTTTGAATACTGCTATATTCATGATAGCTAGGTATGTTGCTGTTAGTCTTAAATGTAGCTTAAAAAATCATCACATGCCTCCCTGCACTACGTAATAGAAGTCTAGGTCTATAAGAGAAGGACATGCTTGTTTGCTGTTGAAGTTCTTAGTTGAAATGGAGTCTTGGAGACAAATGACTTGTCAAAACTAAACACACTTGCCAAAGTAGAAGTAAAAGCCACCCAAATCAAAATGCAAGACAACTTAAGGTTAAAAGCAGTTGTGTCTGGTTCAGAACCTGAACTGCTGCAGGACTTCTTGAATAAGTAATAGCCACAGCAATTGCATCTTTGGTTCTATTGCTCCAGCAGATAGCATTTAGTCAATTCTTATGTAGTTTTACAGGATGCAAGTGATTAAATGAATAATTTTATAAATTGCTAAGAAAGAAATGGAATATTGGAAGGTAGGAAGGGGGATTATTTCTATCTGACTTGGTATACTTGGGTGTGGCTTTGTTGGGTCTTTTAAAGCAGCTGTAAGTTTTAGTACCTCTTTGTTTCCAGTTGTCAGTTGGTAATAGTGACTATTCTAATACAACTTGGTGGTAATTTGGCTCCTAAAAATGCTTCTGTCCCACTTCTTCAAGGCATTATTAGAGCATCATGTCTGTAGCAAAATAGCTTGAATGCTATCTGCTGAAGCACTGCATCATGTCTGTTTTATGAATCAAGCTATGCATATTCGGACTTGAAAGACTTTTAATATTTTCTGTTGTTTGTGTGAAAAGAGGATGTTTTGTCACAATGCTCAGAATGCAGTAAACAAGAACAAGTAATGATAATAAACTATGTGCTATCTTGATGATAACGTGATAATGTAGAAAAATGATCTATCTGATTTTCTTCTTTCTTGCCATTCCCTCTTTTTTTTCTCACTGGTGCTTTTCCACTTTTTTTATTGAAGCCACCGAGGTTTTTCTTCCTGTCTTAATTCACACTGTAGTAAGATGCGCAATAATCCAGCAAATTGTTTTTCTCTTAGAGATACGTTGCAAGTTCTTTTCAGTGTATGTTACTGTTCTGCTTCCTGACAAAAGAAAAAAAATGTATCAGTAGCAATGAGTGTAGATGTTGCTAGTGAGGGATACCTATTTGAAACATTAATTGGTGGATTTAGTCTACTGTGACATGTTTTGAACATTATGTTCCTAAGAAAATAGGAATTCTCCAGATATTTATGCCTAGTGCCATTTTTAGCAACTGAAGATCAAATGCTATATGGCTGACAACTCGGAAATAAAGCATCTGAACTCTGGGCTGCGTTGCTGATGCTTCTGGCCACTGGCAGGTTACTTAACTTTTCTAATGTAAGCATACACAGAAATTGACAGGTCAAATCATAATTAGTCTGACTTGGTATTCTGTCACTAGTGCTGATTTTTGCTAAATATTTTAGAGAAAGGTGCTGAAGTCCTTATTAGTGTGTTACTTAGACAGAACTCTTAGAAGACTGTTCTTGATTGCTTAGAGTTAAAAGACTACTTAAGCACTAAAGTATCTATTTTTTCCGAAACCACACTTATTAATATTTCATAAATAGTTTGTAAAAAGTTTTCTCCATTGCAAAAGGAAAATAAACTTTCTGACCCTCACTGTCTCTGGGATTGTTTTATACTGAGGCATTTGGGCGATATACCGAGTTTTTTGGCAGTAAATTTTTAGCTGCTCAATTATTTAAAAGCTTATGTAACTTTCACAGTGTCCTAAAAGAAAGATTTTATACTGCAGGTTTAAGTAGTTGCAGGTGTGCAGAAAAGTTGATGAGGCCATGTTTAGAAGCAGATAGAGAGGAAGATAAGCAAACTTTTTCAATCTTACCTCTACTGCTGATTTACTGCTACTTTCATTCCTGGAGTTGCTTTACATCCACAGCATCAGAAATAAATGTGATCTGGATGGAAGTAACTACCCAATAGAAAATTTTACATGAGATCAGAATTTAGTGTTAGAATGTCACACAGCTTGCAAGAAATGACTGTGTCATATGGTTTTTTAACAAATCTGGCTGCACAGGCTGCCAAGAGAATAGTCCTAGTGATAGAACGTGGCAGATTAACGTTATCTTAGGCTTCTTGTTCAGTTTTATTTATTGTAAAGGCAGTGGGAACTTGAGATCTGCTCTGTGTAATTTTCTGTTTAATCAGCGTTTTTTGCTTCCTTGTGGCAAGGAGGAGTCCTGTCAGTGACTTGGGTTTGGTGCATAAGATACAGAAAAACTAATGTCTGTTACTCTGCTTTCTCATACAGTATGTTGGACCTCCATTAGAAAAAACACACAGTGACACAAAGTTGATTCAGCTGCAGTCACTGCACAGGGAAGGGAAGAGGGAGGAAGAACAGAGTTTAATTAACAATGGAAATTTGCAGCAGGGGGAGCATGGAGAGTTGTTTATTAACATTCTTAAAAGCAAAGGTGTATCAAAAGACATTAATGCAGTGACTGACTTACTTCTAGACCCAGTCCTACAAAGAACTAAATGTTCCTGGGTAAAAAACGGGCTTACTTGGGTGTCAGCCATACTGCAGATCTTCATGCAATCCTTAAAGATGGGTGATGTGGCAGGAGCGCATCTCTCTGTAGCTAAACCAGAGTGCATTCTGTCCTATGAAATTATATATCTAATGTTTCTTGACTTAAACACTGTTTGTTCACACACAAAAGAGGCTTGGTATGCCTTTCTTTTTGGCCCTTTGCTGAGAGTGTGTATCTGAAGGTTTATTTATTCTAAGTCCTACTTCATTTAGTTAATGTAGCTAAGTTTGGAAGATGAAATAGACTACTTCTAGTTGAATTCTAGATAAAATTTGGTGATTATTTATTAAAATTGTTATTGTAAAGTACCTATACTTGGAGGAAAAGAAAAAGAATTGCTGAATTCAAAGTGTATGTGCAATAAATTTTGGAAGGGCAAGTTCCCACGTGTTATGCTGCCACTACAGTTCCCTTGGATACACAGTGCTTTGAAGCCATATAAAGATCCTGTGTATGTACACAATCTTGTATGGATGAGAAGGTTTTACACAGCCATGGCAGTCCTGAATGAATTTCAGGTTTATCTCCACATAATAAAATCTAAAGCATATGGTTTTGTCCACAGTAATTCAACAGTACAGCATTTATTCCTAGAAGATATTTTACTTGATTATTTATGCTGCTTTTGTATAGAAGGTACAAAGTGCAAACTTGTTCTGATGGCTTTACTTCGAGTTTGGCTGGTTTGTCTGTTTTAATCCCTGCTTGAAGTACAGATGATGCCCAGTGTTATCTGGCATTTCAAATTCAAATGTTAGAAAAATCAAAGTGGGGAAATATTCTGGTTTAATTTTCTGCTAGTAATTTAATCCCATCAGTTTAGATTTGTCATTGGTGATGAAGAATTTGCTTGGTTAAACAGCTGATTTTTTTCTTAGGACATGTAAGTTGATGATGATGAAGGAAATACTTTTATCTGTCTTAACAACGAAAATGTATTTGACTGTTTCAGTGCAAAACATGGAGCTGGAATCCAGTTCCTTTGTTGTCCCTGATGTGGTTTCCACAGTTCACTAACTAGTTCCTTTCCTGATTTTGAAAGTTTTTAAGTGGCCATTCTGTTGTCTGATTAATAATGACTGTAATTACTTCAGGAAATTTGACTTGCTCTAATTGTTGAAAATAGAAGGAAATGGGATTCTTAAGAGTCTCAAGTATACACTGTGACAGTTCTTAAATCCCTTCACTCTGCTAAAGCTGTTTAATACAGCAGGAACTGATCCAAAGCTTAAATCTTGATGAGCAAAAACTAAAAGCTGCAAGCATGAAAAGGTAATGTGCTTATAGCAGTTTTCCCTCTCTGTATGAATGCGTTTCTCTACAAGCAGATCACTTCTTTTTATTTAAAATTTAAATAAAGTACCATGGCCTTTGTTTCTCACAATCCTGCCATTTCAAGTTGTAATTTTGAACTTAAAGAGTATGTTAGTAATTGTTAGGAGTCTGTAAGTTAAAATTAAATGTCATGAGTTTTTCTATTGTGTGGGGCTTCTGCAAGATGAACCAGTGGGAAAAATAATGAAAGGCAGCCTCTAGGTGCGAAGCACTTTCACCAGCCATGGCTTTTTTTGCTGGATTTTGTGTTCTGATTCTATTTTTTGTAAAATTTCACAAGATGGACAGTCCAAAAATGTTAAGAATTTGAAATAATGCGGAAAATTCCTTAGCAAGGCAGGAGCTGAGGGGGATGGTATTGCAACAAACATCTGGAAAAAACCTTAGTTGCGTTGCTCGTGAATAAGCAGCGTTCCTAGTGCCTTTGGATGTAGAAACTAGCTTGTGCCTTTTTCCTTGACCTGATTTCTTGTTGGGGTGATTTTGAGTGTTCTCATTGTGGGGAGCTTATATTGCTTCTGATGACAAAGGTGGCAAGTGTTACAGGTGATGAACATATGTTCCATGTAGTTTATAAACAAATCCCGCTGAAGCATGACCCTAAACAGCCTTGGAAGCCAGGTAAAAGCTACTGTGCATTTTCTTGCGTAATATGCCATGTATATTGGATCCATTTACAAATCTGACATGGTGCTTTAAGAATATTGCTAGGGAGGGTCATTGAGAGTCAACTTCTCTGTGTATTCCAAAGAGCAGATTTTAAGTCCTGGCTCTGGCTTTTAGTGCAGGAAAAGACAACGGAGAGTATCAGTGCTTCTTGAAGATAAATAAAATCATGATCAGCTAAGGTCATGAGATTGTGACTCCTTCATTTGCACTCTTAAAAGAAGTGAAAGCAGCTAACAATTGGTATGTTTGTTTAGGTACTGGCTCTAAATTGCTAAGCATAATGAAGCATTACATTCTTGGCACAGTATGTTGTTATGCTTAAGTTCCGCACAGTTTCGATACAATCTTGGTATGTGTTGGTAGTAAGGTGACCTACTGATCTGGGTTTTTTTCAGCTTCCCTTATGATTCAAATTCTTCTAGTCCAGAATACAAAATGTCTTAGGTTGGAAGGGAGCTCAGAGATCACCTAGTTCCAAACCCCCTGCCATGGGCAGGGTCACATCTCACTAGGTCAGTTTGCCCAGAGCCCCAGCCTGGCCTTGAACACTTCCAGGAAGGGAGCATCCACAACCTTCCTGGGCAAACTGTTCCAGTGCTTCACCACCTTCAAAGTGAGTAATTACTTCCTAAGATCCAATCTAAATCTGCCCTCTTTAAGCTTGAAACAATTCCACCTTGTCCTATCATTAGGATCCCTGTTAAAAAAATCCCTCTGGCTTTCCTGTAGGTCTCCTTGAGGTACTGGAAGAGTGCCAGGTTTCCCCAGAGTCTTCTCTTCTACAGGCTGAACAGACAATTCCCTCAGCCTGTCTTCATAGAAGAAATGCTCCAGCCCTCTGATCATCCTTGTGACCCTCTTCTGGACTTGCTTTGATAGCTCCATGTCCTTGTATTGGGGACTCTAGAACTAGACACATTAACAGACCTTGACCGGCTAGTGATGCTTATTTTCTTCCAGCCTAGCATTCAGTTGGCCTTCTGGGCTGCACTCACATATTGCTGGCTCATGCTGAGCTTCTCATCAACCAAAATCCCCAAATCCTTCTCCTCAGGGCTTCTCTTACTCTATTCATCACACAGATGTATTTGCTTTTGGGATTGCCCTGATCCAGATGCAGGACCTTGCACCTGACTTGTTCAATCTCCTGCTGTTTGTGTTGGCCTGTCAAGGTCCTTCTAGATGCCACCTCTTATCTTTGGCTCATTAACCACACCACAAGCTTGCTGCTGTCAGCAAACTTGCTGAGAGCGCACTCAATGCCACTCTTCATGTGGCCAACAAAGATGTTAAATGGCACCGGACCTGAAACAGACCCCTGAGGAACGTCACTTATAACTGATCTCTACTTGGACGCTGAGCTGTTGATCACAACTCTTTCAGTGTGACCATCCAGCCAATTCCTTATCCACTGAGCAGTCCATCTATCAAATCCATGTGTCTCTATTATTTCACACAGGATGGTGTCAATGCCTTGCACAAGTCCAGGTAGATGATGGCAGTTGTTCTGTCCTTATCCACTAATACTGCAACTCTTGTCATAGAAACCACCAGGTTAGTCAGGCATGATCTGCCCTTAGTGAAACTGTGTTGACTGTGACCAGTCACATCCTTATTTTCCATGTGCCTCAGCACAGTTTCCAGGAGAATCTGCTCCATGATCCTGCCAGATACAGAGCTGAGACTGACTGGCCTATAAGTTCTCCTGGTCATTGTTCTTTATTTCCCAATTTCAAAGAGACTGGAAAAAACATTGTAACATGAGAAAGAGGATTATAGGACATGTATCACCTTGTAGCATTGAAAATGCCTTTGAGGGATGAAGGTTGGATTTGGTGGTCTCTTGAAGGTCTCTTCCAACCAAAGGTATTCTGTGATTTTTGTGAGCTCGGCTGCTGTGAGGACAGGTCTCACACCCTGTCTAGTGCTGAAAATGGACTAGATTTCACATTGTTTTTTTCCATGTCATCACTTGCTCTCTGTGTTCATCCTATTTATGGCATAATTCTAAAATAAAAGGTGCACCTCTCTGTTCATCTATTAATACATGAAAAAGCTTGCCATTGTCAGTAAGAGGGGACAGGTTTGCAGATCCTTGTTTTTAAGGTCAGGTACTGAAAGTTGCAAGTATATTTACCAATGCAATTTCCAAGTCTGAAGAAAGCTTGAGGATAAAATTTGAAAAGCTGTTATGCACTGAAGTAAGAGTGGTACATGTTAAAAATTAAGAAACCAAAGTAGATTCTGGCTGTTCTTAAAGGTGTCTCTCCAAATCCTCATGGTGTAGGTATGAAACTCTATTTTTAGCATATCTGAAATAACCATTGTATCAGTTCAGTATTTTACTGATTTCATACCCATTGCAGGATGTGTTTACAAATTATACTTTTTCTATTAGAATGTTATGCATTAGTGAAGTGTATTCTCTCTAATTTAGTGCTTGATGTCTACAGTACCAAGAAAATGAAAGGTTTGCTTGGCTTGAGGAGAGGGGGGGAAAAAAAAGTAAAACTCTCTGTTTTTCTAATTTTAGGGTCAACTTACAGTGTGCTGTCAATAATGCCATCTGATTCTGAAAGTAGCAGTTCTCTGAGTAGCATTGGTGAGTAAAAGTATTACTATTATGAACTTGATTGGTATGTCTTTTTGGAGCTGGGGGAGTTAGCATTTAATGCTGCTTTTGGGAAATATATAGGCTTTTCACTCGTATAAGATGTATGCATATATGTAGATGTGAAAAATTTAGTCTAAAACATGCAAGAAATTAAAAATACTAGACAAGATCATAGCCATAGTTTTTTTAGCTTTTGGAAATGTCTGAGAGCTTTTATCACCTTTTTTTCTTCCCTGTATGGTGTGAATTGTTTCATTTTCTCTGTTTGGAAGTAACTGGGATAGATAAATAATTAAAAAAAAAGGTGGCAAATAATATGTGGAAGAAAACCCTTCTAATGAGATAGTCTTAGTCTTGGGATAGGTGTATTAGATGTAATTTTCTTCCTCCTATTGTGAAACCCTTATAAAAGTCTTTTGCCTTGCATAGGGAATGTAAGCTCTTGCATATTTGAAGTTTCAGTGTTGTGTCAGGCATCTCTGGACTGCCCTGGCCACACTGGGAAAGTCTATATAAAGGATGTGGACAGGTATCTGTTGCAGTCATTGAGTTGAACTTTTAACTCTATCATGCAGGAGCAAGATTTTAAGGTTGACTAAGTTATTTGCTGAAAAGACAGGAAGCTGTGACATGTTTGTTTGATTTTTATAGTGCTTTCTGCTATTACCAGGAGGGAAGGGTATGATTTCATTTGGTATGATTAAAGTGAAAACAGGAAGAAGAAAGTTGTTAAATTTTTAGTAAAACTGTAATAAAAATGGAGTGTTCCAAAGAAGGAAGTTCTAAAGTGACATCCAGTAAGTTTGTAGAATAATTGGAAGGAGACAGACAGGTGAAGAGGCAGATGATCCTTCCGTCTGCTACTACTTCCATCAGATACCATCATGACAAATGCCAGTTTATCATCATGAAGAGAATTTTTGTTTAACAGTGACTACTTGCAAGCTACAGATACCTGGCTTCTTTTTTAATATTTTTTTTTTTCCCCGTGGCTTAGTACTTTATGCAAGGGTGGGATTCTTGTTTCTGAATGCTTAGAATTTGTCATGTCACTTCCTAGCTGTCCATTGTTCCCATATAAGAATCAGAACTGAATTATTTCTAAACTGTGTTTTGCTTTCTTTTACAATATTTAAATTCATACTAAATCATCATCAGTGTCTTCTTCCTAAAGGGCTACCCTTGGAAGTGTTATGTTTTTGGTATGTGCAGTGATCAAAGTTATTTATAACTGATAAGTGACCCACTGTTAAATGAATCTTGTGATCAGTATTTTCCTAAGTATTGTCTTACTCAAATTATTAAAGGTAGTTAGGTGCCTGCTACACCTTACCTTCTGCTCTGTCCTGGTGTGAAAACACCTGGAATATTATATCCAGGTTTGGACACCCTACTTCAAGAGAGACAGGGATTTATTTATTGAAGAGAGTCCAGCAGAGAGCTACGAGGATGATTAAGGGACTTGAACACCTCTCCTCTGAGGAAGGACTGAGAGAACTGGGACTGTTCAGTCTGGAGAAGAGAATGCTAATCTTACTACTGACTGTAAATATCTGAGGGGCAGGTGTTGGGTGGAGGGGGCCAGGTTTTTTTTTATCAGTGCCCTGTGCTAGGACAAGGGGCAACAGGTAGAAGTTGGAGCACAGGAGGTTCCATCCACCTCAACATCTGAAAAACTTCTCTGCTGTAAGAGTGACAGAGCACTGGAACCGACCACCCGGGGAGGTTGTGTAGTCTCTTCCTCTGAAGACTTTCAAAACATGCCTGGATGCATTTATCTGTGACTTGCTCTAGGTGATCCAGATTTGTCAGGGTGATTGGACTAGATGTTCTCTACAGGACCCTTCTGACTACTATCATTCTTTGATTCTATGATTTAGTATTTAGCACATTAACAGCCAGGGGAAGTCTTTGTTTGAATCTCATGTTTGTTTTATAGTCTGGTTATATACTTGGTTTGGAAAAAATAAAAGATATTCCTAATAACATTTTATATCCCTCACATCTTGTTCTACAAGAGATACTATTTTTATGTGATCTCATATAACTAGCAAAATTCTTTTCCTTAAAAATCTGCATATCCTAACTGAATGTTTTTAAGTGAATTCAAAGCTGCAGTCAGTTTATTTTAATGGTGACTGATTTGTTGAATGACAGGTCAACATAATTGAAACTGCATTCCAGTATCCCAGTGGCTTTATGTGACTTCTTTGAATGGAATCTCAATAAATACTGAGATGCTGTAGTGTTTCAGGAATTTCACATGCATCTTTTCCCCATTTTGTCCTTCTTTTATTAGAATACATTTTCACAAGGGTGGATCTCTGCAGGGAAATTTACAAGTTTAGACTGTGAAATGAAAGATCAGTAAAAAACAGGTAACTAACTCATGGCTTGGAGACAACTGAAGTTTTGGGGTGTGTTCAGTTTGAATTCAATAAATACATGTACACACACATGTATGTAAGGGATTATTTCCATTTTCCCATTCACAGGGATCTTGCTCAAGAGGCAGATTATAAACACTGTTTTTTAAGAATGATTAATATTTTTATTTCTGGTCTACCTTGCTGCTTTATTTCTTAAGCAGCTCAGAAATATATTTATGCATCTGACCTTTAAGAAAAAATGAGAAAGATATTTGGCCATCAGTTAAGCCCAGAAACAGAAGCAGAGAGTAAAGCCTAGCATCTTGTAATTAGGAAACATAATACAATCTTTCATGTGTAATCTTTGACTCCATAGTTCATAAGTCACTAGAGAAGTATATGTCCAGGTGCTTTATCTTTTTTTTCCAACTTCTTTCACCCTAGCTATTGTTGGAGGTGGTTTCTGCTGCCAGCATTCTTAATTGTTTTTTTCTGAAACGCTTCCAAGTAAGCCAGGATGTTGTGAAATTGAGATGATCCTCTATGTTTTACGGCTGTTCTGGGTTTCTGAATTAATTTATGATGCTGATGTAATAATGGGCCTATTTTATAGAAAAAGCTCTGATCCAAGAGCTAAGCTTAAGCATTACTAAGGCATCTTTTCTCAGAAGGTAGTTCTAAGAAAAAATGGCCTCAATCTCAGTTAAATAAATGAAACATGGTATTTGGGTTTGGAAAGGAAGAGGGAAAGATAAGTAAACATAATTTTGTCACTGTGAACCTGTGGTGTGTGACTGTGAGCTTGGATCTGGACTGTATCTACTGTTCTGATTCTCACATTGGAAGACAAGAGGGCAGCAAGCATGGTGGGCAGCAGCATAGATGAGCAATTATGGAGCAGCTTCTGTACACTGGGAACAAGAGGATACATTGGGTTTCTCTCAGTCTTCAGTAACATCGTAGTCTAAAATAAGAGTAGAGCAATAAGTGATGTAAATTGCGCAGTGTGATCCAAGAGGAGAGTTCAGGGGTAGTCTGTCCTGAACACAGTAGTGTGATCAAAGCTTTTTTTTCCTCTTTCCCTGTCTAAATGGGCTTGCAGGGCATGAGGGATGCAACAAGAATGAGCTTTCAGCCTTGTGAGCATGTGCTAATGCAAGCAGTTGAGTGGAATCCAGATTTTCCCACTCATGTAGCAGCAGGGTATCAGTCTTGTAGGACAAACTCTGTTCTTTGCAGGTTTACCAGCCTTGACCATAGGTGTGTCTGCCTTTATTCTTTTGTATCTATATGTAAGTGTACAAACTGAGAAGTTGTTGCTCTTTACAAGCTTTTCATATACAACTTCCCCATGATTCTAATTTGGTTTAGATAGCTATTTCTCTTTACCTTTGTTCTTCCATCGTTTTCTTTCGCATGTATTAATGAAGTGTATACTGTGCTTGAACAGCTGGTTTTGATGGTACTGAGGGAAAAAAATTTCCTGTCGATTTATAGAAGAGTTATAATGTAAATTGTTATAATCCCTGCAAACTGCCTTTGTGGTACAGCTCCACCTTCTTTCCCAAAGGAATAAATCCTCATTAGATTGTCATGATCTTGCTGCATTTCCTTTCTCTAATGACAAAAGATTTTTGTATGTTAATAGAAGTATCCCTCATCGGCCCATTCCCCGTGCTTGGTGGACTCTGAATGGAGCTACGATTCTGTGTCTCAGACATCAGAATAATTATTTAGGGAGATTCTGTACCTGGCGTGCCAAGCATGGTACAACAGTGTCACTTAGGAATTGGGTAGAAACCAGTAACACAGTTACACACGATAGTTGCTGGCTAGTCTCCTGCTTGACCAGTTACAATAATGGAAAGAACATGCAATAAATACACCCTTAAAGTCAAAAAAGAAGTGCCAGTTTGTGTAGTGCACTCAGTTGTCTGGTATTAATAATTTTGAAGGTAAATGCTCACCAAGCTCTGAATTGAACTTAAGTGGCACAGTCCTGCACAGCTATCTCCACGTGGCCCTATTGGAATGTGAAGGTTGGGCATGATGTTCCTTTTGCAGATAATTTTGGACCTGTAAGGACCTTCCATTTTGGACCTTCTGGTTTTCACCAGAAGACCTGTATTGTGAAAGATTATCTGTAGATGATATAATATCAATACAGTGCTTAAGCCTGAGATAACCAAATTTGTTTGCTGTGGAAAACAGTGTCCTCCTTAGTTTCTTGAACATCTGTCTCTTGGTTATCTCCTCTGCTTTCAATTTTCATCTTTATTTTTTTACTTTGCTTGGTCTTTCCTTCCAAAGTCAGGCTTCTTTCTTCCTTTCTACAGGAGCCAGCTAGGTTATGTTTCTGTCCTAAATCACTTAAAAGAAAAGTATGTGATCTTACTTAAAGATTATGTTTCAAGACTTCTGATACTAAGTACTACTTTTACAGCCTGTAATAACACATTACTAACTGAAGTAGCGCAGTATGAAGCCACAGAAGGATTATAGTTTCTGAAATTACCTTCCCCAGTATCATAATGAAGTTTCAGAGTTTTCTTTTAGTACTTTAAAACTCAGATTCTTTTTTTTCCCCCCTCCTCAGTGCACAGTGTTTGTTTATGTATGTATTTGTGTATGTATGTATTTATTTGTTGTTTAATTTCTGAAGAAAAGTTGTTTAATAAAAACCAGTAACTTGCAGGCTGGAGTTAGGCGATGGCTCTTTCATGATGAGTTTTTAACAGAAACGCATTGCATATTTTTTCATTCTTTGAAAATATACTGCGATTCTAGCTAAAGGAATTTTGGAATGGAGAAGGAAGGCCTTCTGTCTTTCCACATATGTAATTTACGTCTTTTCATAGCCAGTTCTCTTTGCGTTGTTTTGGTTAAAGCTGCCCATCTTGTATCCTTTGCATTCGACATCAGACATTATCATCTTTATTTTTTATCTTTTAATAGTTATTTTTCCAGTTGTTCAGTTCTTTGCAAATGATATTGGTCTTTTAGTCAGAATTGTTTTTTCTTGCTCCTCACTGTTCGTATCGCTGCATTACTTGTTCCTATAGAAATTCACGAACAAGCTGTAACAAACTCCACCACTAGCACTACAGTATTATAACTTTTTTTTCCAGCTACCGGATGGTCATGTCTGTCTGCATGTCCTAATTCTTACTCCACATCAAAAAGCATTCTTACACCCCACCCCCACCCAATCAGATAATTCCTTTCCAGCAATGCATAGTCTTTCATTCCCTACTTTCATGGTGGCCATTTTGACAAGTGTGTTTCTGTGTTACTGTGATTCCAGTTTATTGTTTCTACTTTCTACAGCTGTATGTAACAAGGGAATTGTTTTCACTTTTCATGGGAAGTGTTCAGTTGCAATACAAGTAAAACACTCTATCCTAGTGATTTCTTTATCCCTTGACAGCCTATAGGTGTATTTCTTGCTTTGTTTTTACTAATACAAATACAATTTATATTCAGTAGAGGTGCCTCAGCAGTTAACACATACTCTCAAAGGAGAGAGTGATGGTGTTACACTTGCTGAAAGGCCACAAATGAAAGAGAAAAGGTACTAAAAAAAAATCAATTTGTCAGTAATGATCTTCTCTTAAGTAATAAGCACTCTGAACAGCTTTGATGTTTATCATCTGTTTCCAGACAGCTGTGGAAGATCATGTAGTCAGGCAGTGTTCTCTCAACTTTTGTCACTTTAGAGGTACACAAATTGTGCTGAGTGGATGTGGTACTCTGTTTCAAAAAAAAAAACCCCAAGACTAACATAAAAAGTTAAATTTGCTAATGTGTACAGAAGTTTAGGCAGTCTTGTGGGGTTTTACTGCCTTTCTTTGGGTTGGTGTTTGGTTTTTTGTTTTGTTTTTTTTTCCCCTCAACATTTCCTGTAACAAAACAATTAGAGTTACTTTCTTGAGTAACACTAATAAATAGCTGACTGTTTCATGGTATTTTGTTTACTATAATACCTTCTCAATGTTGGGAAGCACCCAGGAAGAATTTCTAAAGATTTGGTAGTTCAGTACTGCCTTTAATGGGAATAGTGTTGTGTGAATACCCAGCCACTGCACTCCAGACAGCATGTTTGGAATATGGTGTCTTTTACTACTTTCTGAGGCCCTTCATAATGGTGTGATGACATTCACAAGTCCTCTACACATGATGATGTGAAGGAGTGTGCACTGGTGGAGTCTCATCCCCTGGGTTAGTATGCAGCAGCTGACCCTAGTTGTTCTCCTTGGGGTTTGGCTTAGATGTTTTTGCCTAGATTACATGGTTGTATACCTCCTCCACCCCTGCTCCTCCCACCCCCCCATTTTGCAGTATTTCTTTTGTTTTGATCTTTCTAGAACCACTGTTCAGTTCCTGTGGGTTTGTGTAACTAGCTATGTTCTGTATTAAAATGCAGAACGCCACTCATTCTTTTGAACTTCCATGTTATGTGATTCTCGCTGCTTTCCTGAGCTATTAGGTTTTCTTTGTGGTTCCTGCAAGTGCCAGCATTTGGATTATAGTTATGAAAGGCATGTTTGCTTTAGCCCCTTTCTTAAAGGCTTTTTTTATGATGAAAATCCCACGAAGTCTTGCTTTAGATTAAGTCCATGCAGACTCAGGATTTAATGCAAAGTGGTTTTTGCCCATACAACAAATCCCTGCCATTGGCTCTTTAAAGAGCTCATGGAGCACTGCTTATCTGTAGCCTGGCTATGGACATGAAAAATTAGTTGAGAGCCTTACCAAAGCAGATGAATGAGTTGTGCTCGGCAGGACATGCAGTAGATACATATTTAGAAACCCAGGTTGTCTGAGAAAGCAAATGAGTTATTGAAAGGTAGCCTAATCTCCTTGGGTAAAAGAGATTTATTCTTTATGCTTTTATGTTTTAAAACCTGTTTGACTAGATCAGGTGCAGAAAGGAAGTACTACTGTGTGAAATACGCAGTCATATGGAAAAAGAGTACAAAGCTGGACGCGCAAGTCATTTGCTTTCTACTGTATCAGAATGTTAGGTGCAGTAAAAGGCTTTTAGCATTCAGCTATAGAAGTCCCTCTAAAGGATGTTGAGAGTGGAATTATTCTGTTGAAAGAGTGATTTATGGAAACACAGTTTTTGATTGGTTGGGCTTTATTGACCACCCACAAATCTTATTTCACATTATAAGACAGTTTTGTACCTCCTGAAATGTAAGCCTGTTTGCAAATCAGGTGAAGATACAATTTTGACTGCTTTTAAGAAGAAGAGGAGGTAATATCTGGGTTGTATTGGTCTGTGTTTTTACAGTACTTAAAAGACATTTCTTGTTGTTGTAGAATACCAGTTTGAGTATTTACTTTGTCGCTGTGTGCATAAATGCTCTCCTGTCAGAGGATGATTGTCACTGGGATGCTTTCAAACTGGGGGAGGTGGGAAGAGATGAAGGAAACCCATTACAGTTAATACTGATTATAGTAATACTGATTGTAGTGACAGACTCTTGCTAATGCCATATCCTTTCCTTCGTAAAAAGTACAGCAGCCTTACTGATTTGTATTGTTTCTCACCGGTACCATTCACATCCTGTTCATCTATTGTTCTTGCAAGCAGTCCTGGGATGACACATAAGCATTTGAACTCTCTAAGGTTGTGAAGGGTATATTTTCAGTGTTACGCATATTCTGATGATGTGTGGATTGCCACTGAATTTACCCAAGACCACACAGCCTGTCATGACAAACCTGAATTAGGTTTATCTACCCGTACCTTTTTACTTGTTTGTGAATTTCCCTGCTCATTTCAAATGAATACTTAGGCTGACTTTTTCTACTGTCTGTTTTGGTTTTTCCTTATTCTTACATTGTGAGCATGGGATAGTGCATTTGGCTTCTGTATAATCTCACCTTAAAGTTATGTAGAATGGTTGTTACTTTAGAAAATAAATTTTTAAAATGGTGGGTACTTTTAAAATGTTTAAAAAGTGGATTTTAAAAGTGCAAGATCCTTAGCCCTTGCGGATGAAGGGTGTCCATCTAGATGGAGGAATGAAACACAAGAGCAGGCAAAAGTCCTGATGCAGCCTTGTCCTGGATTAGAATGAAGGTCTAAATCATTCTGGGTTGGTGCCTGCAATTCATGAACACCAACCAGCTCTCTCAGAATTCAACTGGCAATGAAGCAACTTTGCTAAAAAGAAAGACTTTATTGAACCCATAACCAAGAAGCAAAGGAAAAAATCCCCAAATAAATAAAAGAAACAAAAAGATAAACCAGACTGTGTAACGATGCCATTACACACACTCCGAGAGAAATGGCAGACAGCTAACACATTGGTTTTTGGCTTTAGATGAGAGTCCTGGGGGCAAATACACTCTGGTCACTCTTACGTCATGATGCCTGTGGAAAAGTCCCTTTTCTGGTCCTTTTGCAGATACCAGATCCCCCTGCTAGAGTGGAGGAGGGGCACTTGGTTCCTCAGCCTGGCAGAACTCTGTCTGCAGAGACAGAATAAGAAGGGCAGAAATCCGGAAGTCTACCCCCTTTCATAGGCTTTGTTCCCCCAATCACTTCTGGGGTCTGGACACTCCAGGGGTCTGATGAGCCAACTATCTCTAGTTTCAAAATAAAACACACTTTTGGCATAAAAGCACAGAATTGAACACCTGAAAATTTGGCAAATTTTCAAATACAACTACTTTGAGAAATCTTTGTGAATTTGTACAGAATGTAGTCTGTTCTTGCATTTTTACTTTTTTTAAGTCTTCAGTTTGCTCTTCATGCATTAACATAAGTTACTATGTGGTGGTTAGATTAAAAGGGCAGTCTATGCTCATAAACTCTCACTACAAATTTGTTGTAACAACTGAAAGCAATAAGAAAGGGGATCCTATTATTCTAGGTGCTGTATATAAGATAGGCTTGGCCCTGCAATTATTTTGGGTATAGCACTATTAGTGGTATTAGTAGAACAAGCAGATCTACTTAAAAGTTGGAGGAAGCTTTTTCATTATGTGATGTCTTCCAAAAAGTCAGTCCTTGCAACTCATTAGCATTTGCTCAGATGAAATGGCTTCATTTGAATTTATTTTCATTGAAAAGACTGTGATCAGACAATGTTATTTTACTATTGCATCTTCTGTTAATTAACAAAAAAAAAAAAGGCTTAATAAAGATACATCCTGACAAGTTAATACATATGTCAACAACTTTTTTCCTTTTTATAATTATGCAGACCATTTAACAGAACTTATCTTTTGGGCAGAATGTAGTAATCTCCTGTATACATTTAGGCCTTTAACTTTCACTTTTGTGACCTGTATCTTTGAATTTGCTCTTAGGTCTGTGATTAAAAAGAGCAGACTAAAACACTGGTTGAATTAATTGTCAGTGTATTCTGAAGCAATGTACCAGACTTCTCTCTTGGGTGGAAGAAAAGACATCTTTATATTGGTATAACTACCTGAGAAGACAGTAGATATCATCATTGATCTCTGATAGTAAGAAAATTGAGAATTAAAAGAGCCTATGAAGCCCCTTATGGGAAACATAATCTGTGGTCCAGTTGCAATGATAGCAATCTGTTTCTTTTAACCAGTGTTGTTAAAAATTAATCCCATTTCTCATTATTTGTGGCAAGTCAAATCATTTCATGTACTGGACCAGTAAATTGCAACATTGCATCATTGCAGCACAGATCTGCATTTAAAAGAAATGTTTGTAGTGCATAACAGAATATTATGTCTCTGTATCGGAGGAAAAGAGCCCTGTGTCTTTTGCTGTCACTGGAGTAAATTAATGTGTGTGTGATTTACTTTTTGTATTAGAAGGAAGAACATGGTTCCATATTGAAAGTAACTTTGTATCTATAACTACTGTTGCCGCAGTAGTTTCTCAGTGCAGTTGTCACTGTTAATTTACCTTACCTTTTAGGCTACTTTTTTGTTGACAAGTAAGTGGGGAGCCTACTCATGCAAGCGTAACTTGGAACACACACAGAGGCTTTGTGTTAGCGTAAGATCTGACTGAAGTTGTTCTTGTATCAACTCACCAATGAACACTTCCATAACTTAAATTTTTAACAGGATTCTGCAACTGAAAATATGTGGGTTTTTAAATTAGTATTAACTTTAGTGAAATTGTGTTGTTCTTTTGAGGATTTCTTTGCCAATTATTTATCTCTTGGTCAGGTACTACTGGTAAAGCATCATCTCCACCACCTGTAATAGACACGAGACAAATGAGCGAGAAGCTAGAGACAATATTGTATCAGCTTCGTCAAGTAACTCGAGAGAGGGATGAGCTGCGCAAGAGACTTGCACTTTCATCTCCTGGTTCCACTTTTGATGACTGCAGGTAAAAATAAAGGAAATGTAGTGTTTTAATTTAATTCTCAATAGTCTTTTCAAGTGTCTTAACTCTGGCATACTTGTAAAGCTTTTAACTTTCTTGCATCCTGGTGATATGTGTGTCCATAGATGACCACATACACATTTCAGAAGTTCCTATGAATGCTTGTTCCAGCTTTCTCCAGCAATTCTGGGAATGAATGTTTTAAGAGAAGAATGCGAACAACTTATTCAAGGCTTCCCAATCTATATTGTGGGAGGAGAAAGAAGGCAGTGGTCAGAGTATTGGTTGTTTTTAAATAAGAGAGAAGAAAGGGAAATAACACTGAATACTTGGCCAGGGAACACAAATTAGGAAAAAATCCTTCACCTGTTGCATTTGAGGCAATCATGACTGTGACATTGCATTGTGAGGATGGCAGAGGAAAAGGCTATCAAACAGCCTCTTTTACATAGCTTCCAGTTACTTGTTTATCCAGAGTTAGTTTTTCTTACTTGAAGTCAATAAAGCTTAGGCACTGCCAGTTTACAACAACATTATCTGTAATCCAGGATGCTATTAATAGTGCTCTAGTGAGCTGTCTCCTAACTGACCTGGTTTCTTGATTGTCAAATCAATTGGCTGCTGACATTGTAAAGATTTGTATGTTTTGGAAAATACAAATCTTTATAGCTTACAGAACAACCCAACAAATTAAACATTGTATTTGGGTAGTGCTTGGATGATATATGGTAGATGGTGGATGCTAACTTCCAAACAATTAACTATTTGAAGAGTAGGAAACAAATGAAGATTATTAGCTGACATTTTGTTCTGCCAGCATGCGAGCAAATACTTATCCTTTCCACAGAAACATCTATGGGTTTTGAAAGCTGCTGGTATTTTTTTACTTTGTTTTAATTCTTCGTGAAACTTATCTTCAGTTTTTCAGGCATCAAAGCTTAGACATTGCAGAGTGTTCTGCTGAAGTGTGCAAGCTGAAAGATAACTTTTTATTTTACTACACAAAAAGGGCTTTTTTTCTCCAAGGCTGTTTATCCTTTTTTACCTACAGCTGTACCAAACACAGGTGGTATGGAGGCAAATCTTGCTATGTCACAGTGTGTGTGCTTCAAAACAACTGCAGTGTGCTACACATTCATAGGCTGGACCTTGCTGGCCTGGAAGTTTGGCAGCTGAAAAATTGAGACCTGCTTTCTTGTAGTGTTGACAGTGTTGACTAAGTGTAGAACATTGGAAGACCAACTACAGAATTGGATTGCTGAATCAGAAAAACATGTGTCATCCTGCTGGGCAGGAGAAGGGTTGCTCATGCTGTGCTTGTTGATGTCAGTGAGTGTATGCATGCATGTGTTGTGGTGATTAAGCAAAGATTTGACCTAATAGCTTTCTATGCTGAAGGTGCACTTTATAGTTCTAAACTTGCTATTCTCACTACTTCAATAATAGTAGAAGAGAACCAAAATAGAAATAAAACACTGAAAAAACTGCCTTTAAAAAGAGACTGTTTTATCTGCAATTAATTTAAGTTTTGGAGTTGCAATAGTAAATAATTGGATATTGAAGTTGTTGGGTAGGTATTTCCACCAAGGTATTGCATCCAAATTTGGATCTGATGTTTGCATTAGCTTTTTTGTCAGCATCAGCATTGTGACAGGTAAATGCCAGTCTCACTGTGGGCCTTAATGTATGCTTAGGGTAATGCCACCGGAATACAGACTTTTTTAGAGTTGTTATATGAATATCAGACTTTGGACACCAGCATTTTCAATTTTTTTAACCATTTGAATCAATGCTTCCAAGTTAGTAACTGACAAATGTTCTTTACTGATATCATAGGTTTTCTGTATTTTGTGATGCGTTGTACCGTGAAACTGTGGTGGTCTTGCTTAAACGTTTTAAGAGTCAACCACTATGTGTTTGAATAGACTGTTTTGTTGCAGTGGTTTCAGTTTTTGACTTCTGAGTAATATTCCTTCTGTTCATATACCTTTCTTTATTGTTGAGACATAAACCCTTGCAACAGCACAGTGGATCATACAGCCTTGGCTATCCAGATGTTTTATTATTTAATGCAGACGAGCTACAATGCAGGATGTTACTGGTGACACTGGTCCTTCCTCACTGTGTAAGCAGGCTACCTTCTGCAGTTACCCGCATGATGTCCATATAATTACAGGAGTTGGGTTTTTTTGGTTTTGCATTTTGTTATTTCTAATGCTGTTGCTGGTCTTACTTAATCAATGTATGAAATACATGTTATTGACATTATACTCATAGAACAAGGTCATACCATGCCTTTGAGACTGTCCTAATAGTTGTCCTTCAGTAAAAATTCATGCACTGAAGTATTTTGCATGGATATGAATTCATGTTTAAGAGCTCAATATAAACATGTGTTTATGGGTCTCAGTAAGCTTAATGCTTCAACCGAGAGTTAAGCTTCAATTAATCTTGATGTTTTAATGACTGGTGGACAGATGGTGTCTACTTTGAGTAAGTTCCCCCTAAAGTCTTAATTTAAATCAATACTAGGGTTTTTAGTGATTTTTGTCAAGGGTGTGAGCATTTCAATTTGAGCTGTCTTAAGTTAGCTAGAGCTGTATTTTGAAAGAATATTACTGTAGTAGTTGTGGTAAAATGTCTGTTGCACTGTGTGAATTGCATACCACCACTTTTGGAATCCTTGAACAGTGAATTTAAAAGAAAAAAACCCTAAAAGACATCCTGTAGATGTGACTGGAATATTTGGTAACTTAAAATGAATTTGGCTTTTAATGTTTCCTAAAGCCTGTCAGTGATGGGTTATTATGGCTTTATTTTCTACAGGGATACTTCTCTGGAGAAAGCAGAAAAATAGAAATTATAATTGAAGGCCTTACAACTCTGCAACCCAAATGCAACAGGGTTACTAAAAAAAAAAATCTTCGTACTGTACACGCAGTTTGTGAATCTTATTTGCCTGGCTTTTGTTTGTTTGATTTGTTGGTTCTCTTGTTGCTTTTTTGGGTTATTTTCTACAACTTTCACCATGGCAGTAGTGCTAAACTGTTTTCATTTTGATTCAGTTGTTGCTGCCTGCATTTGAGTTCCTGGTTCCATTTTGGTTTTAGTGTATGAAACAAAGACCATTCTAATTGCTTTTCAGGGTGTGATTACAATGAAGCTGTTTGGAAAAAGCTAGGAGAGAGTGGGTGATATAACAGTTCTATTTCCTGGTGGAAATGCAGTCCATTTGCTGCATGCACACATCTTTCAGTGTCAGCAGGTGTTTTAAAGACCAGTTCCTTGTTCATGTGCTTTGATGCCAGTCCTCTGTTTCTAGCATACTGATTTCTACACCCATGAACAAAAGGAGAATTCTCTTCATTTCAGCAACCAATAGAATTCAGATGAAACCTTCCTTCTACTGATCATTGAAGTACCACTCTCTCCATTCACCACATTCCCAGGGCAGGATGGCTGCCAGGCCTAGCTTGCTGTCATACATTTGTTCTGATCAACAGCAAAAGTGAAGTCAGAAAGGAGGATGAGCTAGAAACTGGAAGCTTCAAACCAGTCATACCAGTCCACAGAGTTTCCTATTGGCCAATACTGAAACTAAAGGAGAGCTTGGAATTGCAAGCTTCTTTATCATGTGTTGCCATAGAAAATCCCCATTCCCTCAGGCCAAAAAACTGACGAGATTCAAACTATGACAACACTATTTTTGGCTGTGTCAGTAATGAACAGAATTCTGTAATTTTTAAAGTCCTCAACATAAAACTAGTACATGTTAAAGTCGGTGGATTTTTATTAGTGTTTGCAGTTGAATCCAGTTAGTATTTAAATTAAAGCCTAATGTAATCAAAGTATCAAAAGTTATTTTAGAAAAGTTTGTTTATTTGATAGTGATTTCATAGAATCATACAATTGTTTAGGTTGGAAAACATCTCCAAGATCATAGAGTCCAACCACTAACCTAACTATATCAAGGCCACTGCTGAACTATGTCCCTGAGCTCCAGATCTGCAGAGCTTTTAAGCATGTCCATGGTTGGTGATTTAACTCCCTCATTTGGCAGTCTGTTCCCTTTCACAGTTTTCCCCTAATGTTGACCAGAACTTCCCTTGGTTCAATTTCTTTTTCTCCCAGATAACAAATGATAGGCCAGGAGACCAACACCAGCTTCTGGACAACCTTCTTTCACATATTTGTAGGCAGCTAAAGAGCCTCCTGCTCTTCAGACAAAATAGCCTCAGCCACTCCTCATGAGGCTTGATTTCCCAGACTTTTGATGTTCTGTTTTTCAAAACAGGCCAAGTCCCAAACCAAACCATGATTATGAAAGACTGAAGATTCAGTGCATGAAGGCCATGTCAGACCTACAGTGTTTGCAGAATCAACATACCAAGACACTAAAAAGGTGTGAAGAAGCAGCAAAAGAGGCAGATTTTTATCAGTAAGTATTAGTAAAGCTGCACAAGGTAAGAGTTTAGCATTCTGTGCTAGGTTATGAAGTATTAGAACATGGTAATCAAATAATTATTTTGATATGTGTTTTTCTAATTTAATTGCAAGGTTAGTGTTTGCCTACATCAGTTAGAACAGCTCTGGCCTATTTGAAATGATAAACTACGGATTGATTGTCTTTGAGGAATTTGAGATCAAAATTCCTGATGTCTTGATGGAACAATGACAGCCCAGTTAGTGACTTGTAATTATAAGCCAGTAGTCCACTGGAGAGCAGAATGTCTGAGAGAATGTTATTTCATACCCTCTTTTAATAGGTTGTGATAGGTTTCATGCTGATTTTAATTAAGTTTTAGACCAGGTATAAGCGTTTATGAAAATGCAATAAAATAAGGAGAAAATGGTGAATATCTCCAGCATGTATTTCTGTTTAAAAAAACAGTGATGCAACTAAGAACATGCCTTCCTTTCAAGCAAAGAAAACAGCTCAGAAATAGAAATGAAGACAAATTCTTGTTTTGCAACATTGCACTGAAATGGCCACTAAAAAGTATGACTGATATTTAATGATAGCATTTGTTTGCATTGGGGGCTGTTAGTTCTTACATAGCACTTCCAATCACAACTCTTGAAGCCTTTAAAGATAGGCATGATTTACTTCTTTATATTCTTCTAAAGTCTGAAAGATATTAAAGTATGTCAACAGGTACAGGTGTAGCAAGATGCTTGCCTTCTTTATAAAGAGCTTTATTGCGGTTTTCATTTGAGGATCTTCAAGTAGTTCTATTTACGTACGTAAAATTGTACGTGGATTGTTTTATTTCAGAGATGAATTTCTCACATGTGTCCACGTGGTAATATGAAACGCTTGTATTCTTTAACCTGAAAAATTAGCATTTTACTCACCTTCTTTAGAAGTTCTGTAGTCCCTGAAATCTTACTGTATTAGAATCTGTTTATTGTTGTATTTTCCTGATAGTATGACTCTGTCTCATATCAGAAGTATAAAGAACATGGTCATATTTCATAGTGACCAACAATTTAGGCTTCTGCAAAATGATGCATATATACAATTTTTTGCATTTGTACTTGCTACAAACTAGGATTAACTGGTTAGATAGCAAATTTTAGTTGATTCAGAGGCAGTTCTCTTTATTGTGAGAGTTTATTTATTTACATTTGAGTATTTCCTACTGAAGACTGTTGGAGTTTAGATGCCCAAGACATGATCACACATGTTGAAATCTATGCATGCAGTTCCTGTTTTTCCTATGAGCAATTCTCAGGGTAAAGGAAGAATTGAATAGAATGCATTATTTAAATGTTATTTCCTCCTGCAGTAAGTCTTAAAACCCTATGCTTTGATGATAAGATATAAAACCAAACAATAATTTTTATCAAAATCTGAATACAAGCTGGTTGATAACCTTACATGTATGACTGCAGTACATGAGGTTTAGAGGTCCCTTCCAGCCTAATACATTATATGAGTCTGATTCTATGTCGTTTTTGGGGGGTTTTTTTGTAGCAGATTGCGCTAATTTTAAGGAAACCTTTCTTAATAGTTTAGGTCATTATGTGCAGAAACTGTTACTTCACTTGGCAAGGAAGGACATGTCTTAAAGTAGATTGTATACAATGTACCATAAAATGTAAATTGTGGAGTTTTTCATTGCTCTCATTATGTGATGGTTTTGGGTTTTTTTTAATAAAGATGGACCTTTACCAGTAGGTGTGAGAGTTCAGTTTGAATAATTCTGTTTCAATGACAAAATTACTTTTCATTATCTAAATGATTCTTCACTTGATCTGCAATAGTAAAATATATTCAGTTAATCTTTCTGGGCTTTTTCAGTAGTGGTCTCATCTAATTGTGGACTGCTATCTTGAATTATCATCTGAATGATATACTTCCCACGTGGCTCTCAGTTGTTTAATTTTTTTCTTTCAATAATTGTAGCCTCCATAATGAAGTCTGGAGTAGCTCTTTTTCTTGCTTGAGCGTAGTTGAAATATACGTAGTGGGTTTTGTTTAAAAGTGTTTTTAAAACAATACTTTACAAGGAGACTTCATTTTGATCTATACTTTTGGTCAGCTGAGGGGCTCAAGAGAAAGTGGTGTTGATTAGTGGAACAATTCCCCTTATGTTCAGGTTCATTTTAATACTGTCATTACACCATTTCTGTTGTCTGTCTACTTGCTTCTATGCAAGTAAATGGCTACTGATGGGTGGCATGAGTACTGTATCAGTTCCCGTGCAGTTTGAGCGCTGTAGACTTTCACATGTATTTTTAGTTCTGAGCCTGTTTCTTTTTGAATATTTTATTGTTTATTTTTTCCTGGTGCTTGGAATCCGCAGCACGTGCAGGAGTGACTTAGTTTGACATGCTTTCTTGGTAGGTAAATCGTGCTTGCAATGAATTAGTCCAGGACTTTGTCCCTGCAAGTTGGCGTTTAAGAGCATTTTTTGTGTGCCATGACAGCACGTTGCACAGTCGGCTGCTGAGTGACCAGTCACAGCTGAAGGAGGATATGGATACCTTGAAAAGAAAAAACACACAGTTGGTGCGAGAACATAATCATCTCCAGCAGTCATGTGAGGAAATGAAGAGACTTCATGATGAGGATCAGAAAGAAATAACTGACTTGCGCAGCCAGCAGCAGCAGGTAAGCTGCAGCTCATGTTGTATGTCCTAGAAGAGGCAGTGATTAGTTCCTTTGACATGTCAACAAATCCAAATGTGCAGTGGTGATGCCTTTCATGCCTTATCAATTTTAAAACGCCCTTCTTGCATTTTTCAGTACTGGGAGAGAAAATGAGAACTTGGAGTTTTGACAAGGCTGTACCACAGCCCAAGGAGCATAGCCATAAGCAGAAAGCACAGTTCACCATTGGACTCTGCATATTGAAATGACAAGTTTACGTAACTTATTACACAAATCTTGATCATAGAGGGAAGACAGACCGCCTTGGAACTGAAGTATCTAGAAAGAAATCCCATAAGAAGCATTGAGAAAGCACATAATACAAGGAAAACGCATCCAAATCAACCATTCATCAAATTCACAGTCCACCACATAAAATCTGTTATTGGCAGCAATTCATCTGCAGAGAGGGAAAAGCCTGTTGAGACAGGCAGCATAGCTCTGTCTCTGTTCAAGATAGCTTTGTCTCCCTCTCGGGGGGGCTTCTGCAATAGTCAGTCCATCTCATCCTGTGCTGCTGCTTTGACGCTTTCCTCCTTGAGGCAGAACCACTGTTGCTGTTTGAAGCAAAACACCTGTTGCTGTTTAATTCAGATTCTTTGTCAAAGTTGCCTATCTCCGGAAAGGCAAGCCAGGGGGCTTTTTCTTTCACGCTCCCCCACGGGAATATGGACATTGGCAATTTCTCACGAGGAGAAGATATCATCCATGTCTCAACCTCTGTTCTTAGCGTTTCACTTGATAACCTAATTTTTCTATGTCTAGCTGGGAAAAAAGAACAGGTGGTATAGAATGGTGGTATTAAGAAATGTTGATGCAGAGCTGAAATATATCGTGCATATATAATGTCCTTCATATAATTTTTTGGTGGGTGGAGAGGCATCAAAACATAGCTTGAAGTTGCAAAGGGATTAGAAAGATGGGTATTTTCCTAGGATATTATATGGGAGAGGTCTAGCTTTAAACTTGAGTGCCATGTTAGCTCCTTTGGAAGGAATTTCCGTTAAAAATAAGCGTCAGTGATAGGTTAGGTTTGTTTTATTGTTGTTTTGTTGTGACACTGTAAAGGTTAGTGGAGTGACTGAGCTAAGTTTGGTTATTTAGGTTTGCAGGCGCTATTCAGTTAGAACAAAGCTACAGGTTGATTAATGTTTTTGAACTTGAAATGAAACAGAACAAGCCTTCAGGACTGGAAGAGCTGAACATTTCAGAACGGTGTTTAACAGTTTGTCCCCAGGCCAATGTAGTTCCCACCATCTCAAGAAAAAACATTAACAGTAAGGAGCAACTCCAAGATTCACCTATGGAGAAGTCCTACCATTTAGTCAGAAGAGTTGCAGTAATGTGTCATGGTTAAACAGAGTATTCTTGGTTAACTGTGTGTAGACTGATTCACAGAGCAAACTTGCAAGTCACATATTAGGCATCAGTAGCAAAACTTATGCAAACAAAAAGAATTATTTTCTAGGGTAGGAGGGTCAAAGGTTGAAGAAGCTGGGTGCGCTGAATGGCACTTTAGGAGATGCTTGAGGGCTAGTGCAAGGAGTGAGTTTGTATTTCCTTTTGATCACTTTGTCTAACACAATCTCAGGAGTTCTGCTGTGAAATAGTTTAGTGGCCTGGTTCAGAACATAATAGAAGTGGTGTGCTGTGTAAACCTGGGCAACTTGCTCAGCTTTTCAGTCTGCAGAACAAGGATATAAAATCTCCAAGAGAAGGCTATTGTGTTTTATGGTTCTATCCTGAAGTTTGAAATATCTGACAGCACAGAGACAGTATCTTTTTCAGTATTTATTTTAAAAAAATACAGTTATCTGTCAATATCATGATCAAAACTGTGTTATGTGACTGTCAGTGAGGAAACTGTGTAACCATTTTACAGCATGTCAGAGTGAATCATCATGTCTGGATGGGATGCCAAGAGTCTTATCTTGTCTGTCATTTCTCATCTGAAATAGCCTTAACTCTGTGTTGATCCCTGAAATGTTGTTTGGTCATCGGGCCACAGAAAAAGCCACAGCATCTTGGTATCCTGAGAGAGCTAAAACTTTAAATCGGATTACTCTCTGTATGAGGTTTTCTCATGGATTTGCTTTGCAGCAGTTTGCCAGCTCAAGTATCTCCTGCTCACATATGAAGTTTCTTGTTGCCATGGCTATCAGCCTTGGTCCAGATGGGTCTATTTACTTTTTCTCAGACTGGGATTTTAAATGGGAGACCGTATGTATTAGTGTTTCGTCTTATGGCATTTCTTTCGTCCTCTGACAAATCTCTGTTAGCAAGTCTGTGCTGAATTCCATTCAGTTTCCTAGTGTGTCTGTCCTTTCATTATGTAGTGTGTTTTCAGCAAGAAGGCGTACCATGTATGCTTTTAGACAGCAGGAAGTGGTTTCTTTCTATTGGCATTCTAAAACATTTGTTTCTGAAACCTCTCCTCGAAATACTTTGAAGTGTTCTTCAGGAAGATGGCTCTGGGTTTAAATCAATATGTATTTACACTTTACATGTGCTTGTAGTTTATCACATTCTGAATCTACCTGAAATGGTTCTCTGAAGCATGTAAGCTAATCGTGGCTCCAACTGTGTGTGTCTTGTGCTGATGAATCCATAGAGGATAGTGATATATACGAAAAAAAAAAACATGCCAATGAGACTTTCACCAAAGTGAAGCTTTGCCCCAGGACTGCTTTATGAACAGTAAATTGCTGCATTCATCTGTCTTGGTTAGTTAAATCAGAAGGGTGTTGGACTGAAGACATGTGTGGGTTTTATCTTTCCTGTCACAGACAGAATGGTAGGGGTTGGAAGGGACCTCTATAGATCATCTAGTCTAAATCCCTGTTACCTGATAGTGATAGGAGTTGACTGTTCCCTGTGGTGACTGCAGAGTGGACAGTCTTTCAGTATTCTTTTCTTAGAGTCTGCTGGTGTTAGGGTTCTTTCACATTCAGGAATTGGCCCATAGTAAGACCCAAAAGAAGTTGTGATTGTGTGTGTAGGGTGGTTGCTGTGTGTTTGGTTTAAAGTTTTTTTACAACTTAGGTTTTATATCTTTCTTTCTTCTCATTTTTTTAATACTTCCTGTTTTCAGATAATTATGAACATAACTGTTTAGACTAATGTTAAGTTTATACGAATTCCTGGCATCTCCGTATTTATTGTTCTTGTTTCTTCCCACCATTCCATCAAGGTCTGATTTCAGTTTAAAAGACAAAAATGAGCATGGCTTTTAAAAAAATCAAAGGGTGAAAGGTAAGTTAAGGCAGCAAGAAGGAATAGATTCGCTAAAGCTCATTAGGGTTTTCTGTTGTTACTGGTTATTTTGTCATCAATGTTATTATTTACAACAAGATTCTTATGTCAATTAAAATTAACTTGAAGCTGAGATTCAGGTCAAACTTTATTGAGGTTTAAATTGATTTTTCTCTTCCTGTTTGTATTTATGGATAATTTTTGAAATACTAACCTCCTGTGGGTATCACAGTAATGATGAGGCTGAAAAAAACCTTAAAGATCATCCAGTCCAACTTACAACCAACCAAGTAAACCTAACATCTGACATCTAGATCATGCCACTCAGCACGTCATCCAGACTAACCTTGAACACCTCCAGACGTGGCGACTCGACCACCTCCATGGGCAGCCTGTTCCAAAATCGGATCACTCCTTCAGTGAAAAACCTTCTCCTGATATCATGTCTAAAACTCCTCCAAAGGAATTTAAGACTGTGACCCCTTGTCCTGTCTCCAGTGTTTAGGGAGAAAAGACCAATCCCCTGCCTGACTATAACCACCTTTTAGGTAGTTATAGACAGTGATAAGGTCACCCTAGAACCTCTGCTTTTCCAGGCTAAACAGACCTAGCTCCATCAGCCTCTCCTTGTAGGACTTACCTTCCAGGCCCTTTACCATTCTAGTTGCTCTTCTCTGGACGTTTCAGGTTAAATGTTATATTAATATTAAAATATATGCCTCTATGTGTAATATTTTGATTGTAATATTTGAAGCTTTAAATTATTTAAGTTGCTCGTGGAGTAATGAGTGCCACCTTGTGGTGTTTTCTTGAATTATCTCTGTTTTGGCCAAAATTATGTCTTGCTAAAACTACACAGTACTTTTGAGAACAGCATGGTTTTAGTAGCTGTTGGCAGCAGTTACCATTAGTGAGAGATTTTAATGAACTTGTGCACTTCAGGTTGTGCGAAAGCAGATTTTATAAGCAAATCTAGTAAGTCTTAAAGTATAGTCTTTATTTTTGTTCTAATATTATTTCTTGTGTTTTAAATCAAATTTATTCTACTGACTAAAATTTGAGTTTGTTAATACAATTTATGGCTTTTTTTTTTTAGGTTATGAAGCAAAATGGATCATCAGAGATACTGAATAAACTTTATGATACAGCAATGGACAAGCTAGAGGGTGTGAAGAAGGATTACGATGCCCTAAGGAAACGATACAATGAGAAGATTGCGAGTCACAATACGGACTTGAGTCGCCTAGAACAGGCTGAGGAGGAGAACAGACGCCTTCAGAAACAGATAGATATGTTAATGAAGCAAAGGGACACAGCCATACATTTTCAGCAACAATATTCATCTTCTCTTAGAAGGTATAATCAGGTTTTGATACCTCTTTAGGTATTCTGTGAATGTAGTAGCAATGCTGATGTAGTGTATTGTTTTTCTGTGTTAGAATTACAGATATTTTCTAACTTTTTTCCCCTAAAGTTTTTCTCTGTTGCACATTATCTACAACTACTTGAAAGGAGGTTCTAGCAAATTGAAGGTTGAGCCATTCTCATAAATGGCAAGTGATAGGATGGGAGGACGTGGCTTTGGGTTGTGCCAGGGATACTAGGAAGAAATTCTGTAACAAAAGGCTTATCAGGAAGGTGGTGCAGTCACAATCCCTGGAGGTATTTTAAAAGACACATGGGCATGGTGCTTAGGGATATGGATTAGTGGTGACCTGTCAGTGCTCGGTTAATGGCTGGATGCTGTAATCTTAAAGGTCTCTTCCAACCAAAACTGTTCTGTGGTATAGTACAAGTTGTGAGAACTGGGGTTGTTCAGACTGCAGCAAAGGCAGCTCTAGTGTGACCTTGTTGCTACTTTTTAGTACTTAAAGGGAGCTTGCAAGAAAGGTAGGGAAAGGCTTTTTTTTTTTAAAGCAAGGCTTGTGGTGACAGGACAAGGAGGAATTGTTTTAAACTTCAAGACAGTAGATTTCGATTGGACGTGAGCAAGAAATTTTTTAGAATGAAGGTAGTGAAACACTGGATCAGTTTGCCCAGGGTGTTGGTGGAGGCCCCATCCCTGGAGACATTCAAGGGCAGGCTGGATGAGGCTCTGAACCTTATCTTGGATCTAGTTGGAGATGTCACTGCTCATTGCAGGGGGTTTACACTAGTTTACATTTAAAGGTCCCTTCCAACCCAGTGCATTCTGTGTTTATAAACACTGCAACCATGGTGATACATGCAGACACTTGTACTATATGGACTTGTATTTATGGCCTGGGAATTGGGTCTCCTTGATAGAAGTTGTGTTTTTTAAGAATTTTGTAAAAGATACTCATGTTCTTGTGAACTAGTGATGAAAGTACATTAATATTTAACTGAACTGTCTATTCAATTTGCTTTGGGTCTAGACTTAATTTTTTATGAAAACCTTTATTTATCTTAGGTTTATGCCTGTTCTTCATAAACAAAACTCTCTTTATCTGGGTGACAAGTAAAAACTTTCAGAATGCACTTCAGGTGTGTATACTTGTCAGAATACAATACTTAACAAACTGCTAATTTGAAGTTAAATAGGTCATAAATTGCATCACTGATTTTTCAAAATAGTATCGTGTAAATACAGTCAAAATAGCTATTAAAGGGAGGAGGAAGGAAGTGTAAGAATCCAGTGATATCCTAGGTCTCATTTTGAATTAATCTCTGGCATTAAAAAATGCCAGAGAAATCTTCAGCCTGTTTTCTTTTGTCTAGACCATGGTCACAATAATACACAGCATATGAATGCTACCGAGGTAATTTGGTTGGTGAGTAGTTTACCAATTACAAATTAGCTCTACTGACTTTTCCTACATGGTGCACCTTGCCCTACATGTGTGCCTTGTTTTGTATGTGGGCTGTGACACTTGGACAGATCTTTTTAGTCTGGAGAAGAGAAGACTTAGGGGAGATTTGATAAATGTTTATAAGTACCTGAAGGCTGGCCAGGAGGGAGGGGACAGGCTCTTTTCACTTGCTCCCTGTGATAGGACAAGGAGCAATGGGTGTAAGTTGCAGCAGAGGAGGTTCCGCCTCAACACAAGGGGGAACTTCTTTGCTGTGAGGGTCACAGAGCACTGGAACAGACTCCCCAGGGAGGTCGTGGAGTCTCCTTCTCTGGGGACTTTCAAGGCCCGCCTGGATGCGTTCCTCTGTGATCTGTGTTAGATAGTTTTGTCCTGCTCCGGCAGGGGGGTTGGACTCGATGATCTCTTGGGTCCCTTCCAACCCCTAACATCCTATGATCCTATGATCCTATGATCTGCTGCAGTTCACAATTGGTTTGAAAACAAAGCAGGTGGAACTCTAGGGACGGTTTCCCTCAGTATTGGTTGCTCCTTAAAAACCTGTGCTTACTGCTGCTGAGCAGTCCAGCCCTGCTATGTGCAATGCATTTGCAACATATGTTAGAAATGGTCTATTTCATTTTTTTTCTGTGGAAAAGTGATCCAGTGCTTCCTTGTAAGGTCAAGCAGGACCAAGGTGTTTCAGCTGGAACTTTTGCTTGCAGGTTTCCTCAATTATCACTATTTAAAATAAATGCCCTTCTATTTTTTTCTCCCTCTGATCACTTCCCCATGATTATGGGTTGGTTTGGGTTTTTTTTGTGTTTTTTTTCTTATTTATATTTTTATTATTAATTAATTATTTAGTTTTATTATTAATATTTTTTATTAATACTGGATTATTTTTTCTTGATGGATATTGCCTTAAATCTTCTCCTCCCCTCCCTCCTGTATGTATCTCAAAGTTGTCCTTGATTTCATGCTCCCCCCCCAAATACTTTGCAGATATACTAAGGATTCTCACACGGTGATGTGATTGTTTGGCATAGTCTCTTAGATTTTTGATAGATAGTTTTGCTTCTGTAGGCTGCCTTACCTTCATGCTTCACAGTTCTGAAAAGGAAAACTGATCCAATTTTAATGTTAGTACTTCTGTACTACCAGCACGGTGATCTCTTAAACTGAAGAATTTCCCAAAAGGAACAGGGTGATGGTTTGAAATGATTGTCATATGCCTCTGCAAAGCTATGATGATGCTTTGAATACGCTGAAGTTTCCAAGGAAACATTTGAAACTGAATTTATGACACAGTCAGAAAAGCTCATGCAATATGCTAGATTAGACAAGAAACTGCTTTTTAACATCATGAGAGATGTTTGTGTGAGGGGGAAAGAGAGACAAAGAAAAAAGGTTTGCTAAAGATTTGTAGGCACCTAATATTCCAGGTGGATAGATGATGGCAGAGAAAAATTGAATGAGGTACAACAAGGGTAAGTGTAGAGTCTTGCATCTGGGCAGGAAAAAAGGTAGGTCCCAGTGTAGGTTGGGTACAGACCTGTTGGAGAGCACTGTAGGAGAAAGGGACCTGAGGGCCCTAATGCACAGCAGGATGACTATGAGCCAGCAATGTGCTTTTGTGGCCAAGAGGGCCAACAGCATCTGGGGGAGGGGATCAGGAGGAGCGTGGTTAGCAGATCGTGAGAGGTTCTTCTCCCCCTCTACTGTACACTAGTGAGACTGCATCTGGAGTATTGTATGCAGTTCTGGGCAGTTCAAGAAGGACACAGAGCTGCTGCAGGGTGTCCAGCATAGAGCAACAAAGATGATGTAGGAAGTTAATCACCTCCCTTATGAGGAAAGGCTGAGGGAGCTGGGTCTCTTGAGCTTGGAGAAGAAGAGGCTGAAGGAGTCTATAAATATATGAGTGGTGGGTGTCAGGAGGATGAAGCCAGGCTCTTGTCAAGGTCATCTGGTGATAGGTCAAGGGGCAATGGGTGCAAGCTGGAACATAGGAGGTTCCATATCAATATTAGAAGGAACTTCTTCACAGTGAGGGTGGCACAACATTGGAACAGGCTGCCCAGGGTGGGGGTTGTGGAGTCTCCTTCTCTGGAGTCGTTCAAGACCTGCCTGGATGTGTTCCTGTGCAACTTGGTCTAGGTGATCCTGCTGTGGCAGGGCAATTGAACTAGATGATCTTTCAAGGTCCCTTCCTATTTCTAATGATTCTATGATTTGGGTAACCCTATAAGTCCATCAAGTTTGATATCAACATTTGGAAGGACAGTTTAGTGTGCAGTTGTGCTCTCAGGAGAAGTTGCTTTTCAAACTTAATTGTGAATTTGTATGTAGAATAACGTTCCCACTTTCAAGAATCCTTTGTCAGTATAAACACAAGTTACTACTTGTAAAAGTATTTATAGTTTTTATGTCATTGTCAGGTTGCAGTGGTAAAATACGTGTTTTCTTCTGTGTTAACTGAAAAAGTTACCAAATTTTATCACATTTTTAATTTCTGTTTTACTGGATGATGTTCTGATAAAAATAAACAGTAATGTTTTCATTACTTGTTTTTACTTGGGTAGTCTGAATTTTGACCATAACCATGACAATTTTTAACTCCAACCTATTGTTTTGGTATATTTGGGCATATGGAAGCTGTTCTTTATTTTGCCAGTTTCTGTATTTGTAACTCTTCTTTGTGCAGGCCTTACTGTGTGTGCTGGGAGAAGCAATTAATTTGTAAGGTGATCAGAGCACAGTGCAATAAATAAATTTAAATTTTGCTACTAAACAATGCCAATATTTTTAATTTCAAAATGTTTTTGAAATGTAATTGTAGATTATTGGCGAAATGTACTTCAGTAGCAATTAAACTAATTCAAAACTATTTTTAACAATTTTTATTCTTGAGCTTCCTGAAGAGGCTCTCTAGTATTTCCTAGAGGTCTTTAATATTCCTGAAGCAATAACTAGTGTAAGGAGTCTTCTGTGGTATATGTTTTACCAATGGATACATGTACAAAAAAAGAAAACAAGGAACAATATCTTACTGGCATTTCTGCTTGTTTCTAGATTTGAATCAGTACAGCAGGAACTAAGCAACGCCACAGCACAAAACAAAGAACTGCAGAGAGAGATGGAGCGATTACAGTCAGAGGTGACAAGGTTCAAAACAATGCAGCTGAAAGCACTAAAGGATGCGGAAAAATACAAGGAAGAAAGGGATTCTGTTTTTAATGAGTATCGGCTCATAATGAGTGAGAGAGATCAAGTAATCAAAGAAGTAGATAAGCTTCAAACAGAGCTGGAGCTTGCAGAATCCAAACTGAAGAACACTTCTTCTGAGAAGCGAGTGGCTAGTGAAGAGATGGAAGCTTTAAGACAGGTACTGACCTTTTGTTTGATGAGGAAGGGAAATGAGTATCCATTATTAACACTAGAACAAAAAGTGTATGACTGATTAATGGAAAATACATATGCAATCCAAAGGAAATTCTGTGCTATAGCAGTCCTTTTTCTATTAATTTATTGAGGTTCTTGTTTGAATAAAGTACATGTCACTTGACATTTCCTATGCACTTGAATTCCATTGCACTTGAAGGATTTATCATCCTTCCTTCACTATCTTACATGCCTTATCAAGTACTTCTTTCTGTAACAACGCAGCTTTAAATATTCATTAATCTTAACTTTTAACCTCCACAGAAACCACGAGATACTATCTACTATGACTTGAGACTACTTTATCATGTACCATCTTAAATACTTATATGAAACCTGTGCTAACATGCATGTTCTTAGTCATTTGCCCTTCTGCCTTTATAGTTAAAGAAGTTATTTAGACTTTTTAGTAGGACTCAGGCATGCCTCGAAGTGTGTGAAAACAGAACGTCATATTTTGTAGCAATATGTTTTTGAAATGCTTTTGTCACAACCATGTTACAATGATGTTACGATTTCTACACCACAATTTATATTTGGTTTCATTTCAGTTGGCATGTGTTCACTTGACAGTTTGGTTTGCAAATCATTTAGTATTAAATAGAAGAAAATGTATTCTATAACTATAAATTTAGTTTTACTTTTTTGGTAGTTTTACATCTGGATATGAAAAATTAAGTTTTGAAGCCTTTTGGAAATAACTCCGTTATTGAGGGACATAATGTGAATTGTGACATATATGGCATCAGAGCTTTTAAAATGCAACTAACTTTTGGTTTTAAGAATTCGGTTTTCAACCCTGTGTATTTGTCAGTGGAGTAATTTAACTTCTACTGTGAGTGAGGTCTTAATGACTGTTCATACCTTTTCTACTTTCTTCAAAGACGTTAAGCCAAATAGAAGTGTCTGTTGCTTTTAGTGAATTCAAGGTAGGTAATACTAATGGAAATAGCCGCAATTAGTAATCCTGCTCCAATTTGTTTTATGTGTCATTGTGGTGCTTCAAGTTAAGGGCATATTACTTAGGGGACAGGAAAATAAAACTTTAAATACATGGGTGTTCCATCCTACATAGGTGACTTGAAGGGGTCTTTGAATAAGAACCAGAAAGAGCCATGGACTGGTGAGTGAGATGCTGGCAGGGCACAGACATGCATTGTTCTTCACCCCCAGAACTGACCCATCAGAAAGCAGAAATAACTGCTTCTTTAATTTACTAAAAGCTATAAAATAGCAATGTGAGTTTACTTGTTTGTTCTTGTTTTCCTTTTCTGTAGCTATAAATGTTCTGCTTTTGAGCAGGTATGTTTCTGTGTTACACAGTGTTGGCTCACTGCAGCTGCGTTTAGTGTGTAAGGAAGATGTTTGGAAGGTTGAAAAAATTCACTGATCAAGTAATATATTCACTTCAAATAGTTATCTGAAAAAATCGGCTCTGTAAGTGGGATTAATCCTGTAAAGGGCACAGTTGGTATCGTGCTTGCTAAAAAATAACTTAATGGTCTTAGCTTTCCTTGTGATGCATCGTGGCTTTCAGTGCCCTGTTACACAGCACCCATTGACTGAAAGAGCACTGAATCCATTTAGGTAATTTTAAATGTAGTTTCTTAGTTTGGTTTTTTTTTTTTTAGTGAGCTTTTTCTGTCACGAGGGAACATAAGAGCACCTAAAATGGCAGAGAGGTTGATTTTTAAGCATTATATTGTGAGCAGTTAATAATGAGGTTAGTTAATTTTCTGGTTAGATATTGCTGCTTTATTGGTCAGATATGCCCTAACTTAGTGGGTTAATTAACATCCAAAATTTGCTAACTGATTGGAATTTATAGATGATAGAAGAAATCTCAGGATTTTGCACTATATGCTGTCTAGTTTTGGATTAAGTTCTCATTAAGTTGACTTTTCAGATGTAGGGATTAGATGTTAAAGATTTTCCCCCTTTTTTTTTCCCCAGTGGTGTTTTCATTTGAAATAATCTTCTGCTCCAGCAAATACTTAGAATGTTTTTTCATCTGACTAGTAGTTATCTTTCTCCTCAGTTTAATAAACCTGTTGCATTTTATCCTGTGTGTTGTCCAAATAACACTATATTCAGATGACAAAACTCCCTTCAGACATAGGAAATCCTCACAATCTCACAATCATTCTTCAGTCCAGACCACTGTGTTTCAAAGTAGAAGCTGTTCTAATCAGCACCAGATGGCTCATTGCCCGAAGCTGTCATGTAATTTTGTACAAATACAGGAAAAATACAGAGGTGAAATTTTACTGCTAACCACTGGAGGCAGTGGCTGCTCTTCTTTATATCAGGCATGTTAATAATAAACTATGGCAATGGGTGTGTTTTCCAGTTGCCTTCAAATACACTGTAAATGATTGTTTAATGAAGGGCTTGCTGAAAACTTTCCCTTTGCCTTGATACTTCATGACTTAATTCATCTTAGCTATGTATGGGAAAATAATTAATATTTTGGTCTAAGTTTTATGCACAGACGTGAAGAGCACATTTTCTACAGGCTGAAGTTAAGCTGTGCCAAACATTGTTGTCATTACTAAAACTTTGGAGCACACCAGATGGGTTGGGGGTTTCTCAGAGGGTATTGAGTAACAGAAGCTCTCGCTGATGTTGAAAAAGCTTGAATGCTCTGGAATTGACAATCACTCATATGTTTAAAGTCCACAGAGTAAGTTGTTAGCTCTCGTGCTTGCCTGTTAGTCTTACAGCAAAAAAAAAATGTTCTAATACTGTCACAGAACTATTCTAACAGCCTGAGCAGCCTTAATTAGACACTGTATCTCAAAAACAAATATATAACTACAGCAAAATGCATTTGTCACTTGTGCATTAAATATTGTCTTACTCCTTGCAGACTAGAGGAAAACAGAATGGAAGTCAGTTTATGACATGGTGCCTTTCTGTCCTTAACTGTTTGGACCCTTTCCTTTTGCTTTTGAGATGTCATTTGCCTTTGGCAATCTTTCTAAGATCAAAGCATGAACAGTTTCCAGCTACAAGTCCCTACATGTAAAAGGATACCTTTGTAGCCCTTGACTGAATGCTTCTACAGAGCTGGACCATCTAATAATTTAGTGTCATGAAATTCAACTGTTTCAATGCCTCATTCTTACAATAAGAAATCTAATCTAAACTATTTTAAAAAGGCAGATTGTGATTTAGAGCTACATTTGCATAACCCGTTTGTATTTTGACACAGTTGAATGGTTATGACGTACTGTGGTTTGAACATTTTGTAGTTTGCACGTTGATCTATGTTCCTCTAAAGCTTATGAGGAAGCTATAAGACATTTGTGTATCTTTGTTGTCTACATTATTTCAGTCGGGTCACCATCTCTGGAGGTGTTAGTCTGGATGAAGTGCTGAGTGGCATGATCTAACATCATGTTAGATGTTAAGTTTACTTGGTTTAGTTGGATTTAGGTTGGACTGGATGATCTTTAAGGTCTTTTCCAACCTCATCATTACTGTGATACTGTGATATAACATTGAGGCTTAAAATACTGTATATAAAGCCTTTTTAAAAAACACCAAGTTTGACCTTCCTTTAGTTTAGGTTGCTTAAAACCACGAGTGTTCACAGATTCTTGCTCACTTTTGGCAAAGGAGTATGCTAATGTGATGGTGTGATGACTTTGGTATCACATTTAAATATTCTCTACTAATACTTGAATGAGATGTGGGCATAGTTTTGTTTTTTTTTTTTCCAGAAAATTAGTGGTGATGCTCTGAGCTTAGGGTGTTAGTGTGTATGTAGTTGGAGAGATAAAATTTTCCTTCTGATCTTAACCTACTGCAAACAACTGATCCTGTTTTAGGAGCTAAACTCAGCTCTAGTGGAAAGAGATCGAGCAATTTGTGAGAGGAATGAGTTGCTGGAAAAATACTGTCATGAAGTGAAGGACAAAGCAGAGGCCCAGAAGGAACTTGACCAAGCTTGCAAGGATATTGAGACAGTGAAGGAAGAAAGAGACGTTGCCAGGAAAGAGAGAACAGAGGCCATCATCCAGAGAGACCACCTACTAAGGGAATATTATCAAGCCCGACAGGTATTGCTGTTTTTCCTTTCTTAGCTTTAAAGGGTCAGCAAATTTCAAAAGATTAGTTAAAGATCTGGGCACATTGGCTGTCTTACTTCTTTTCCCTAAGTAGCTCTAAAATACCTACATAAAAGCATACATATGTTCTTCAAGACACAGTGACAGAACTTCCTGTTTGGAAGAAATTCAATCATTCTTCATATTAAGTTTCTGTTCATAAAAATAAATAGCAAACAAAATACAGGAATGATCAGGTAGTAGACAGTTTATTACTTGCTGGAAGGTTGCTGCCATCTATAATGTGTGATGTTAATGCCTGTGACCTGCACAAACAGTTGGCTAATTCTAGTGTATCATAAAGGAAGTAAACTGATTTGTTAAGTTTTTAATCTGCACATGTTTTTAGTATAAATGCCATCTATGTCTCCGGATTGGGGGCGGGGGAGGAGGTGGCGCTAGTACCATTCTTTCACTTCTGCACACTGATGCTCTTTCTTGTTACTAGACTTGAATCAACATACAATTGTCAGTGCCTGTATATAATGTAGCGTGAAAACGCATAATATCACAGCTTTTATGCTCATTAAATAACTAAGGAATATTAAATTGTTTAGTATTAAACTAGATATTTTGGATTATTTCTAGAAAACTTGTATTTCTTTTCATTGAACATCAACTCTGTATCATTATAAAAAAAGATTTTTAGTTTTGCTTGTCATACTGGTTTGCCAATCCTGAGTGAGTGTGTGGGGAGGCAATGAAACTATGTTTTCAGTTGTACGGAAAATAAATCTTTGATTGTATTTGGCTCATTATGGCCCAATAGTGGAATTTGGAACATGGGCTCTTCTCAAGGAAGATGAAATAAGTTGGGATGTAATATGCTGTGTCATAGCAGTGCTTCCACTCACATGCTTCCCTCTGGAGATTCCAAACCAGAATTGACATTTCAGGTATAAATATCTGTTTGTTGATATGCATAGGTCTTTTTTCTGACAGTTGACTGGAAGAGCAGAAAATTGTGGTTGAAAATGAAAAAGATAATCACAGGCCAGAAATTACTGTAGCCTCTAGTTGGTCTCCTTTTTCCAATTTTTATTTTCTATTAACAGAGGTGAGAATGTTTCAGATTCAGTGCTATCTTCATTTTGAATATAATTATAACATCTGGAAGGAAAAAAAAGCGCCTTTAGACTGTGTTAAATGACAGTACTCTCTTTGATATATGTGCATTCGGGTCTTAAAAACATTCCTCCAAATCTTATTTTTTAATAAATAACAAGCCTAATCAGATTCATTAGATTATTTATATTCTAGCAGTTAACCCCACACAGTTGTTTGGCAAGTCCATGGCCTTCAGTGATTCTGTAGCTGGCAGTTTGAAGTCTGCTGCGAGTTTGGAGTAGTCTGTCTTAACTGCTGTTGCCATCTCTCTTTTTCAAAACAGATAATGTTACAGTGTCGATTTAAGAAGAATTTGAACAAAAATGGTTGAAATTCTGATGCTCTGCTTTGGACTTTAGGGACTGTGCAACCATCTATAATTGTGTATCCGATTTGTAAATAAGCTTGAGGGATTTCTTCCACTTGTTAGGCGAAACAAGGTAGAGGCATGTGATGTCAAGGCAAAATGTTCACTAAAGTTATTTGGAAGCAAGGATTCTTTGGAGTTATAAACACACAAGCTTGTGTGCCACTGAATAAAATATATTGCAGAGGGTTTTTTTCCCCCCCCAGAGCTTCCTTCAAGATAAATGAGCTTTTTTCATGAAAACATGGTTATTGAATATAGTAGGAATACACCTACAGTAAAAGCTATTTATTTTTAATGATGTAAAAATTGTGGTTAAAACAGTTCTCTGTTTCTTAATTCATAGATTCAGGATTCAGCTACTCTAGACATAGAAAGAGCAAACAAAGAAATTGAAATGCTTCGGAAACAATATGAGGCAATGTCACAAGAACTAAAGGAAGCTGTCCAGGAAGCAGAAGTAGCCAAATGCAGGAGAGATTGGGCCTTTCAAGAGCGGGATAAGATTGTTGCAGAAAGGGAAAGTATACGGTAAATGAATGCTTAGATGTTGGATGAGTGATATTTGTAATGACTGGTGTGCAGCTGATGCAGTTATAGGACTTGTTGAATTTTGCCAGCTTTTTCTTCAACTTTGCTTTTATGGTCACAGTGTGTTGGGTTGTTGGTTTTTTTTTTTTAAAATTTGAGGGCACCTTACAAGATGATTTGCATTGTCTGAACTTCTATACCCATTAATATATCTCTAGTACAATACCACAGAGACCAACAGCTACCTTCCACAAGATAAATACAAGTAAAGTATTGAAAGCGATGAAAAATATTTCTGTTTTTTTCCTGAAGAGCTAGCATATGTAATTTTTTCTTCCTTATACATTTTGGTTTTGGTTAGAAATCTCTTGCAAATGTGGTTTTAAATTTTGCTTTAACTGTGCAATGTGGTAAAAATATTTTGTGTTCTTAGAGTTTTAAATAACTACATTGAAACTTCTTTGCTTTTGAAGGACTTTGTGTGACAACTTAAGGAGGGAGAGAGACAGGGCCGTGAGTGATTTGGCTGAAGCTCTTCGCAATCTAGATGATATGAGAAAGCAGAAAAATGATGCTGTTCGTGAACTAAAGGAACTGAAGTATGTTAGAGAAATGATCAATTTGCATGGACATTTGTGATAAAATCTTTGGTTTGTTTGCTGTGTTTGCAAGTTAACTGTGTACTTTTACTTTACTAATGATATGTATATTCTATGTACTATGGTGAAACACTTAGGCAGTACTGAGTTCTTTCAAGTAAATTGGTTTAAGTTCAGTTTAGTTCTTCCTGATGGTATTCTTACTCATTTATGAATACAAAGTTGTGCATCGTATGTCATCTCAATAGGTTGTGGAAGAGATTTTGCTGTTAATATTTATCATGTCCCACTTGTCCTGTGCATACTAGCGCAACTCATCTGAGGGCTAATTAAATTCAGTTTGGGAGATTTATTTAGTTGTGCGCTGGAATCATGTAAAAGGGGGGCTAAAATGTGAGACTAAGTTAGAATAATATATATATATATAAAAAATAGAAAAGGAAAGTAAATTTGAAAGCAACCCAAGAATGTTAGAAAGATGGAAGCCTGAGGCAAATGTTTGGCACAGCTTGCATTTTTGATTTAAAAAGCAAAATATACTATATATTTATGACGATGGTATTATGTGTCAGAGTTGTCTGTGTCTATAAATAATGTTTTTTATTTGCACAGGGAAAAAATGGAGAATCAGTTGGAAAAGGAGGCCAGATTCCGTCAATTGATGGCCCACAGTTCCCATGACTCAGCCATAGACACAGATTCTCTTGAATGGGAAACAGAAGTGGTAGAATTTGAAAAAGACAGAGTAAGTAAAAAACATAAATGACATTATCTTATACATCAGATTTAAAGTCAATTATAGCATCTCTATATTAGATATGACTAACAAAACTCAAAGCTTTTTTTTTTAGTTCTTTATTGTTACTGTGTGAGAAACCCCACACATGCCTATAGACAGCAAGTGCGATAATATTTAAATTAAAGGAATTGGCAGAACAAAGCTCTTATACATAACCTTTGTATTTTTCTTATAAATAATAAATAGTTTCACCTGATGTTGCAGAGTATGCAGGTCTATTTTAACTTTAGTGTGTGTTGTTCCTAAAGTTAGTGACTCCTTGAAATGGCAGTGCTATGGCAGCTGAAACTTAAGATGTGATGGAAACAGACAAGAGAGCCTAGTCCTCTACTCATACAGGCACCATCACTTATTTATGCATAACATAGTAAAGCTTTTACACGAAGTTATTTCTCCCACTTTTGCTCAGTTTCAGTGTTAAAATTTCTAAAGTATTAAAAGTACTGATTCATCATGAATATATATTTGAGGAAAACATTGCCCTTCAGTTTAGAAATCCGGCATGAAGGAAGAGGCTAATCTTTTTTACTTGTCTGTAGAGGAAGTTAAATCCCTTTTCTATTTTGGCATGTTAAATTTCTCATGTTTATCTTTTAAGATAACCTCTGCTTCTTTTCATTATCTTAGTAGTATTTTTCTTCATTGAAGTCTGCAATTTTTATTTCACTGCTTTGCATACAAGTTGTATTTGTTTCTCTGAAATTTTTGACTGGAATGTTGCATTGTTTGCTGATAGTAATTTTTTTTTTGAAAATATAGAACACTCAGGTGGTTTTCCAGATCTTATTTAATTTGTATCAGCTTCTGCTTGCATGAGAATCTTGTTTCTGCATGACAAAGTTTGTGATTTAGTGCTGTTGAATTCAATCCCTTTTATTTTACTGCAATATTTGGCATAATTTGTTTTTCAATGCTCTTCCAATCTATCTGTGTTCTGACAGTGCATCCCAACAAAATCACTAATACATACCTATTTGACTAGAAGTGTCAAATACTAATAAGTATTGTTACATGTTGAAATGTGTAGATTGAAAAGACTGTAGGATCTGACTGGCAGTGCTGATCCTTCTGAACCATCTTCCTGGGATAACATTTCCCTTTTGTCATGCTTTCACAATGCTTACATGGCAAATTGTGAAGAATCACAGTGTCTTTAGTATATTTTTAATAAGGTTAGCTCAATGTAATTCTGATAATTAGTAATATTTTTGCATGTTTTATCTTTGGCTTTTATCAGGTGTCTTTTTCCCTCCCTGAAGACTTTATGATGTGGCATTTTTTTTAATAGGAGTTAATCATTGAACCATGACTACAGCCATTCCTTATGTGTCTGATTTAAGCTCCATTTAATGTTTGCATATTAGATTTTGTATAACAGTGTCTTTGGTATGCTGAGAAGGTTGATACAGTTGATTTCAAGTACAGTTCTCTAATTTTTGTAAGTGTGTTTTTAGTGTACACTAAAAATAACAATAATCTGTTTATGGTCAATTGGTCTCAATTTATTTATGTTAATTTATTTTTATAGAGCAACCTTGCCTTTTACCAAAGCAAACACTAAAATAAAATGTCTCTGTTTTTTGTTTTATTAAAGGTGTTTCTCACTTTTTATATTAAGGGTGATCTGTTTTGAACCAGGGCTGGTAGATTACCATCCTTAATCTGTATTTAGAAATGCCCCGCCACCCATTAGTGTTAGAGCTTTCCTTTTTACTTCTGATCTCTAGCCATACAAAGCAGATGTCTTTCAGTGTTCATCACTAAGACACAAGGCTGTTGGCTTATCTTTACAGTTGTTTTTCCCAAGTAACACCCATTCTTTCGGAACGTGTCCATGTTCTTCTCTCATTACACATTCTAATGCCTCAGAATGGAACTGCGAGCTTGTGTATTCAAATACAAAATACAAAAATTTGCCTAGAGCAGGTACCATGTAAATGCAAGTGCATAGTACAAAAATGCTGTAATGCCTTTTGCTAACAGATAGAAGCACAACTGTTGCCAGTGCAGCTGAGTCACTTGTCAATAATATTTACTAGGACGATATGGACTTGAAAGCACTTGGTTTTGATGTGGCAGAAGGTGTGAATGAACCATACCTCCCTGGCGACTGTGGAATCTTTGTTACCAAAGTAGACAAAGGAAGTATTGCTGATGGTCGATTAAGGTAGTGTTTAACTTTGCAATATACATGTCTTTTAGTCATCATAATACACTGAATATTGGCCTTTTTTTGGTCATTTGTCATATGTATATTATTATTAATGTTGGTTGGGAAAGCACACTGAGAAGACCAATGCCAAAAAGCATTACGGAAATCAAACACTGATCATCCCTTAATACATACCAGGATTGTGAAACCTTTTGTTTCTATTTATTTAAATTTCAGCTAAGACATGAGAGTGAGTTATTGGAGAAGACAAGAGTATAATTGTTCCTATTCTTAGTGACGATAGGTTCTTTTTTAATAATTCTTCTTTGTCCAAAAAGTCACTTTTAAATAAGTCATTAGTGATTTGATGCCTGCTTTTCATCTAGAACAGCTAGATAAAAGTTTTCACTCATTATTTACTGCTTTTTCTGGTACTGAGAACTTAATTTAGGATTAGCATATTGAGATTAGCTCTGATGCATTCTTTTTCATGAATTTTATTCATGTGCTATGCCCAGAAGGATATGCTTATAACGCTCACCTGCTTATTTCTGTCTATTTACCAGAGTAAATGACTGGTTGCTGAAGATAAATGATGTGGATCTCACTAATAAGGATAAAAAGCAAGTTATAAAAGCTGTTCTAAATGGAGGAGGTATTATTAACATGGTAGTTCGAAGAAGGAAGTCCTTAGGTGGACGAGTGATAACACCTCTTCACATTAATGTTTCTGGACAAAAAGGTAATGCCTATAAAGGATGTATGCAAAAGGTACATGCCTGTTAAGCCAAAAATGGCTTGATGTAAAGGTAGATGTTCTGAGCTGCTGTTTAAACCCCACTTGAACTGTTAGATTCTTCTAGTCAGGGGTATTCATTGATAGCATTCTCAGTTTGCTAAAACCAAATATTAATGAATAACTTTGTTCTGTAAGTGCAGGGTTTCTTATTTGTTCCTGTGTTGATTTTATGTGGTTCGTTTGGGTTTGGGTTTTTGGTTTATGTTTTAATACTTAGTTGTATTTAGCTGCCTGACTGGAATGATACTGGGTGTCTAGACTGTTAAACTTGTCAGTCACGCTGGCTTTGTATGATTATGTTAAATTTATGGGAATTCAAAAATCCCTGGTGTTCTTCCCCTCCCCCCACTGTTCTTACTACTTTGATAGGGTTTTCAGAAATTGAAATTTGTTGGTTTGGTAGTTCTTGTTCAAGAAAGTCAGACATGCTTTTTGAGCAGGGTATTTGAAATGCAGAAGTAAATTCTGTGTGTGTATTTCAGATAGTGGGGTCAGTCTAGAAAATGGAGTATTTGTCGCTGCTGTTGTACCTGGAAGCCCAGCTGCTAAAGAGGGCTCCCTTTCTGTGGGAGACAGAATAATTGCTGTAAGTCTTTAAGAATGCGTTCTTATTTTAAAATGGATTTTAGTTTTATGTATTAACATTGATTAAAAGCTGCTACCCTTTAAGAACCCAGACTTTCTGATTCTTTTAATGTATAATACTCTGTTGGCATAGTCACTAAATATTTATTATATTGTGTGTAGGCTGAGTGAATAACTTGCTCAGTATTTGCTACCATTAATTCTTTTGAGAATTTTTGTCAGAGACACTTAAGTATCATTACATGCAAGTTAAGCTTGTGATGTGTATACTGAAAGGTCAGTTTCTGAAACCCATTCCTTGGTTGGATGAGAAGAATCTTTTGTTTTAAATTATGGCATCACACAGTGCATTCTTCTGGAGAGGAAGTTTTTCAGTGTGTGCATTTGCAGCCTTGAACAAACTTTTGGATTTGTAAACTACTGAGGGTGATTACTGTTGATATACAAAAGTGTGGAGGCTAATGCAGTTGAACCAGTGTTGTTCTCTAAGAGGAACAGCAAAATTGCCATTAAGAGATTTGTTGTGTTTATTGGAGAGCAGAGAAAGACAGGACAAGGTCAGCCAAATTTCAGCCATTTATACATATGAAGGTAATGTCTGAGATGCTACCATAACATTCATACTGTCTGCTGCCTTGGATTTACAGATCTCTGTTGTGATTTTTTTTTTTGTGTGTGTGTAGATCAATGGCATTGCTCTAGATAATAAGTCACTTATGGAATGTGAAGCTTTACTACGAAACTGTAGGGATTCCCTTACCCTATCATTGATGAAGGTAAGTAGGGGAAGATAAATGTTTACATTTTGTTGAACTTATACAGAACTATTGTAGTTGTTCAGAGAAGAATGTATGATGAAAATATATCATCATGGGAAATTCTCTGCTAAAAATAAGACCATGTGGATGCATTTCACTGGTGGTGCACTCATTCAGCAGTTATTTTCAAAGTAAGGATATCATGGAAAGAAATGGAACTTATTGCTCATCATTCCTGTTTTTTTACTGGTCACATGAAATGAAGCCTAGTGCAATCGGATGTTTCTTATTGGCTGATTTCTGCTTCAAGGCTGCCAGCAGTTTTGTGCATGAAAGTGGTCTGACTACAGACAAGTTTGTTTTTAATCGGGAAGGATTTATGTAAAAAACTGAACTTTGACTTTCATAAAGATTCAGTACAAAACTTTTTGAGGCTTATTGGTATAAAATACTGCTCTGTTTTGCTTGTTGAGTTCAGAATCCTATTATGCTGGACCTGTCATAGGGGTTTTCAGTGATAATTGCAGCTCCAGAGGGCTTGAGGTTTTAAGCAATCAAAAAGATGAAATGTTTCAGTGGAGATGGGTATTGAAAGATGACTTTACTAGCATCTCTTAAAAGGCAGAATTAGAATGCAGGTTCCTTCACTGTATTTCTGCCATCATGTGGAGTTGTCCTTATGGGATTTTTCTGAATATGTTACAAAAAATGTCTTGCTTTATCGATATCATGATGTTAATTCATAATATTAGATAGAGTTTGGAAAGGTTTAATATATACATGTTTTGTGTATATTCAGGTACAGGTAAATCAAGTAGGCTAGAATATGCTGCATACTAAGCAGAAATCAGCCTTAATAATAAGGTGATCTTATAATAATGTGTTCTTTTGGTTTAGGTGTTTCCTCAGAGTTCATCTTGGAGTGGTCAAAATATATTTGAAAATCTGAAGGATTCAGAAAAAATGTCCAACTGTAGGGTTCATGCAGCAGAGGTACAAGCTCAAAATAAAAGAAATCTGAAACTTAACAGTTCAACCCAGACTGACATTTTCAATCCAGACTTCATGGATGGCAAGAAGGTCCAGAGTGATCAGGGTAGTGGTTCATTTTGTGATCACAAGCCTTTCCCAAATAGCACATTACGGGTAGATTCTCATAAGAACACAGTGCACAGTTGCCACAGCAATTCAGAACACAGTCTCAGCTCCTTCAGCACAGAGACATATGGGGACCAAGGCTATGGAGCTATTGACTTGGACAACAGGAGGCTGCCTTATGAACCAACAGGAGCTGACTGTATGATTGTTGGGACTGCGTTTGACAAAGGACACGGAACCAAACATAGTGGTGGTACCTGGCCAAAAGTCATAGTTAATATCTCAGCAACAGAAACAGAAAAGTTCTCGGTGTACAAAAAGCCAAAACAAAGGAAATCTATCTTTGACCCTGATACTTTCAAAAGACCACAGTCTCCTCCCAAACTGGAGTACCTTTCCCCTAATCAAGTGACAGGCCATTCACCTCAGCCATCAAAATCTGAAGTGGCTTCAACTCCTCCAACCCCTCCTAAGAGAAGTGACTCTATAAAATTTAAACATAAACAGCAGTCAAGCTCTGCATCAGAGTCTGCAGTAACAACTGGATCACCACCCACCAGCCCAGTCACTGCCCAAGCTCCAGTTTCCTTGGGTCTTATACAGGATTCTGCTACTCTCAAGGGGCGCAGTAGGAACACCATGCATTTTTATCAGGAGGAAGGAACTGACTGCACTCATCTCTCTTCAAGGAAATCGTGTGAGGATGACATTGGCTTTCAAAGGGTTGAAGAGCCAGAGATAAAAAGACCAAGGCCAAAATCAGCTCCTGCTCTAAGGCATAAAATTGCCCCTATGGCTATTCCTAACCCTGCACTTCAGGTAAAAGATTGGTATAATGAAGCACAAAACTAGAAATGTTAAAATATATTTTCAGTGTGGGTTTGGGTGCACAGTTACATATCTTATCAGGGGACACATAGCCTGTTCTCAATAACCAGGTCCCCTGAGAAGTTATGCTAGACTCAGCTGGCACTTGACAGTATCGCAAAACAAAAAAATATTTCATAGAGTTTCAATATTTAACAGGCATTGATGGTCACAAAATAGGATGATAGAGTTCTACTTACCAGCCACACCTTGGGTTTTAATACTTGTTGGAAGACGTGGGCTCACTCTTGTGTGTTTTTGGCAGTGTGTCAAAAATGTAAATAAAAATGCAAAGAAGCAACTTTAGAAAAGGTGAAAATGGGACCTCCTAAATTTCAGAAGTCGGATTGGTTGCCCAGCTTGCTGTGCAAATTAATAGAAAAGATACACCATTCGGAGTGTTGTTTTCAGTAAGGTCCACTGCCTCAAGATTTGCTTGGCTGGCAGAGACAGGTTTGGGTTGGTTTTTTTACCCCAACTAAATTCTGAACTTTAAATAACACAATTTCTGCCCAAACTTGTTCATACTTGGTTAATTCCACCCTACTCATGGAGTTTTAAAAGCAATACAGAGAACACAGATTAATTTGAAGTAGTGCAGGGTTTGGAACTATGTTTTGAGAAAATGCTAGTAGAAAAACTGGCAACTTAGTTTCTTTTTTGTCTGCTTCCATTGTGTTCCTTCAGCATTCCCTAAGTTTGGGAAAACAATTACGGAGAACTTTTAGCATGATTTATAGAAGTGTCCAGCAAATTATGTGCTGTTGTAGTTTAAATCCAGCTGGCAACTAAGCCCCACACAGCCACTTGCTCACTCTCCTGTTGTGAGATGGTAGAAGAGAGGTGCTGGAGGTTATGTCCAGAGAAGGACAGTAAAGCTGGTGAAAGATGTAGAGCACAATTCTTTTGAGGAGTGGCTGGGGGAACCGGGGTTTTTCAGCCTGGAGAAAAGGAGGCTCAAATGATACCTTATTAGTGTTTATAACTACCCAGAAAGAGACTGTAGTTATGTGGGTATTTGACTAGTCTCCTATGTAGCAAGTGATAGGAGGAAACAGCCTCAAGTTGTGCCATGGGAGGTTCAGATTGTATATTATAAAGAATTTCTTCACTGAAACATTTATCAGGTGTTGGAACAGACAGTAATGAACACATCCATGCATTACCAATGCTGTTTTTAGCACAATTCTAAAAATGTAACCTGATATTAGTTAACATAAAGAAAACTAAATCTACTCCAGCTGAAACCAGCACAGAAAAACACAGAACAGGTCTAAAGAGCAGTATGGCTAAGAGAAGGTTTGGGGTTTTTCATCAAGAACTTCATCACAAGAAGCAATAGTAGATTTATTACAGTGACTTCTTTTGGAACATATATAACAACAAAAGAAGATCAAGCGGTTGATCAGATTGGAATATGAGGTGCCTGCTTTACACAGAATATCAAGTTGATCCCATAGTTCTCATAGTCCCATGCTTTATTATAGTGCTGTGTCTTGAGCATTTACTGTCTGATACATAATTGTAGTAGTATTTTTGTAGTGAGTTTCCAACTGTGATAACGACATATGTAAGTCTAAGAAATTTGGTAGCTGGAACAAAGAGGGTGGTTTTTATACTCAGTATTCAAGAATTCAAGAGTATCCCAGAAAGGATATACAAAAACTTCCTATAGTTTCAAATGATATTGTGGATATCCTTTATCTTTTGGTTTGAAGTGAAGAAGAAAACTATATAGTAAAACTATAAAATAATAATTTGGTATCTTAAGGTTACTTGTTGTATTACTTGATTTATGTTTCTAAGGTTAAGTTAGGACTAGGTTCTGTGATTTCTTCCTTTTTCGTCATAATTTATTCCCCATCCTTCCAAGAAACATGCATAGCTTTGTAATTTTTCAGTTGTTGAATGTAGAGAAGTGATACTGAGTCTCACAATGTGGACACCGTTCACTCTGTAAATTTCACTGTGGTAGAATCGTTTCTGTGTGTTGTAAGTACATCAGTGTCACAGTAGTGTCTAATCTGCATGTATTAATTCCTTCAAGCTGGAAGAGGGTAGGTTTAGACTGGAAATCAGAAGGAATTTCTTGAAGATGAGGGTGGCAGCACACCGGAATGGGTTGCCTGGGATGTTTGTGGATGCCCCCTCCCTGAAAGTGTTCAAGGCCACATTGGATGGGGCCTTGAGCAACCTGGTTCTAGTGCGGGGTGTCCCTGCTCATGGCAGTGGTGTCGGAACTGATGATGATGGTCCTTTCCAACATGAACCATTCTATGAATCTATGAATAAGTTTTACAATAGCAAAAATATGGCTATATGACATGCAGAATAGTTGAATATGTAACCATATTGGTGTTAGTACACTCATAGAATCATTAGGGA
>VZRI01012054.1:133698-159957 GCA_013397515.1 Upupa epops | reverse complement strand
GGAGTCCCCACTGTTTCCTGCGCCGAGCAGAGCTGCTGCTGTGGCTGCCCGGCTCCTGGCTACCGCGGACACTTTCCGGCCGCTCCCTGCCGCCTCCTGCCTGCTGCAGTCTTCCGTCTGCGCCTGCACTGAGGAAAAGAGAGCCACATCCACCTCTCCAGGAGAATTGCAGCCACCACCCTGGCTAACAGGGTGTCAGGTTGACTCTGTTGGGGTCCCTAGGATCTTCCTTCGTTTGGTTGTTTTGAGTGTACTGTTGGTGTTTCTTAGTGTTGCTAATAAAGAATTGTTGTTCCTTTTCCCAAATCTTTTGCCTGAAAGCCCCTTAAATTGCAAAATTATAATATTTTGGAGGGAGGGGCTTGACAGTCTCCATTCCAAGGGAGACTCCAGCTTTCCCTAACCGACACCTGTCTTCCCAAACCGAGACACTACTGAAACACTTCTTTCCAGAGTTGGCCTTCACTGGTTATGACTAAAGCAGGCCTGCTGCTCTTACAGGCTTTACTTAGCTCCAGCTGCTAATTGCAGACACAGCTTCAGTGTTGTGCTTCTCTGCCTTGTGTGAGGTGGGATTATAATGTGTGACCTGGAGACCCACAGCCCTCTGAGCTTCTGCAGTGCTTGTGTGTATTAAAACTCTTGAAGTTCAGGAGCACTTTTCTGTGTGTCTTACCCCCTCACACCCGAAGAGAACAGTTAGTAATTTCCAGTGATCCCACAGGGGATTGGAGTTGAAAAATTGAATACAAAAGGGAGGAAGGTATCAAGAAAGGAAGAAAAAGGCACCTGAAAAAGATTAATGTTAAAATGTCTCACTCTTTCTTTTTCTTTTTAATCTGGTATTAGGGTTTTTTTGGAACAGTACCTGGCTGGAGTTTCAGGAAACAGTATAATTTAAGCATAAAAAAATGAAATAAAAAAAAAGCAAAGCAATTTTTTAAGTTAATTTTTTTGACCTTACAGACTCGGAGTCTGAATTACCTGATGATTATGGTAAATGATTCTTTCCTGAGAAGTCAAATGGTCTCAGAGGAGAGAATAATTATTTTTTATCACCTTTGTTAGCTAAGAATAATCAGTCCAATATGTTATTACCTCTCTTTGTACTTCTTAGTTACGGTGTGCACTTGCTATTAGCATGTTTTGCAAGGTAACACCACCAGATGTGGCTGCTCCAGTTGTCCATGGCTTGTGTAATCCTATGTGTCTGCCTTGCACAGCAGAGTGACAAGGGCTCCAGGAGGAGCTACAGATTTAACTTCTACACAGGCATTGTGTTTATTTCTTGCTTTTGCAGTTTGCTAAGGCCCTGAAGGATGACATTTAGCAAAATATTTTGCTAGGATGTTAAAATATTGTAGTCATCAGCATTGTCTTCTGCAGAGAATTGAACACAGTTCTTGATTAATTCCAAATCCTACCCTTTGCAATTGGTGACGGGCCAGGTGTTTGCAAACATTGGTACCTCTCAAGAAATGAGAACTGGAAACATAAATCACTGTGGTGTAAAGCACCTATGAATGTGCCAAAACCCTTGGAATTACAGATTTTTATTATTTGTAGCACACAGATTACCTTTAAATGGCAAGGAGATGTATATCTATTAAAAACAAACAGAGACAACTAGACTCTACTAACAAAATCAGAGCAGTATCTTCAGTGTTGGTGTATTTGTGCTCTTACTTCAAGAGGCAGTGAAGAACAGATTACTGTATGTTGTTAGAGGCACCTTGTACTAAAAGTCATAACAGCATGGAAAAGGAATACATACACACGAGTTACTTATAAGTAAAAGATCACTTTGTCTTTCAGGGTTTGATTTTATTAGACATCTTTGCTGGGTTATACTTTCCACTTCTTTTCAAGTCATCTCTACAATCAGCTTTCTTTGTGATGGTATATACCGAAGTTCATGGCTTTCGGAGGGAAACAGAACTGAGGTAGTGAATAAATTATGTTTTAGAAAAACCCTTTTAAATAAAAGACTGATTCAAACAGGTATAATTAAACACCTAGTTCGTCATCACAGTAAGCTGCAATTCTGCTGTTGTTCTAGTTTCTCACTGAACTGTATATGGTGACTCTGGGTGAGCATGTTATCTGCATTTTTTTATCTGAAGTGACCAGCTCTGAAGTTTTTAAGCTGATCTTTAGATTGCTATCTTAATTCATCATTTGTATGGGTGCTAACAGTCCAATATCTCACATAGACCTGCCTGTAGTTTTAGACTTTTCTTGGTAAAAAGAAATGATCCTGCTTTGCTTTCAGTCTGCTCATACTGAGAAACTTAGTTTGGAAACAGAATTCTTTTCTTGGCAACTTAGGTGTTACAGGAATGGTAAATCCTGTCATCAGAGCATGAAGTCAAGTTTTTTTTGAGAATGTGAGGTTCTGGTTGCTGCTCATTAAGAAAGCTGTATTTCAGTATTGCTAACAGTAATGTAAAAAAGTAAAAAAATGATTGAGATTTCTTAAAAGCCGAATATCAGGTCTGATTTTAGCAAATCAGTGAGCAGCAGCCTTTCAGATAAGTTAAGGCATCAGTGCAACCGTAATGATATATTCCAGAATAGGTAATTATTATAGATACCAAAACATATGCTTGGGCTATTGTGTATGCAAATACAAGTTATGCTTTCCAGTATCTAAGTAGGTATGACATTGATGGCATTTAAGGGTCACTTAACACCTCAAGGAGTGGAAAGCCTGGTCACAGCATTACAGAATTTTAGGGACTGAAAGGGACCTTGAAAGATCATCCAGTCCAACCCCCCTGCCAGAGCAGGATCCCCTAGATCAAATCACACAGGAACATGCTCAGGTGGGTTTTACACATCTGTAGAGAAGGAAGCTCCATAAACCCCCCTAGGCAGCCCATTCCAGCACTCTGTCTCACCCTCACCGTGAAGAAATTTCTTCTATTATTTGTGTGGAACCTTCTGTGTTATAGCTGACACCTGTTACCCCTTGTCCTGTCATTGAATGACACTGAGCAGAGCCTGGCTCCTTCCTCCTGACACCCACCCTTTCCATATTTATAGACATTAATGAGGTCACTCCTTGGTCTCCTGTTTTCTAAGCTGAAGGGACCCAGCTCCTTCAGCCTTTCCTCATCAGGGGGATGGTCCACTTCATGATTTTTGTGGCTCTGCATTGGTCTTCCTTNCTAGATCAAATCACACAGGAACATGCTCAGGTGGGTTTTACACATCTGTAGAGAAGGAAGCTCCATAAACCCCCCTAGGCAGCCCATTCCAGCACTCTGTCTCACCCTCACCGTGAAGAAATTTCTTCTATTATTTGTGTGGAACCTTCTGTGTTATAGCTGACACCTGTTACCCCTTGTCCTGTCATTGAATGACACTGAGCAGAGCCTGGCTCCTTCCTCCTGACACCCACCCTTTCCATATTTATAGACATTAATGAGGTCACTCCTTGGTCTCCTGTTTTCTAAGCTGAAGGGACCCAGCTCCTTCAGCCTTTCCTCATCAGGGGGATGGTCCACTTCATGATTTTTGTGGCTCTGCATTGGTCTTCCTTAAGCAGTCCTGTGTCCTGGAACTGAGGGGCCCAGAACTGGACATAATGTTCCAGATGTGGTTTTACTAAGGCAGAGAGAGGGGAAGGAGGTTCTCTCTTGATCTACTAACCACTCCCCTTATAATCCACCCCAGGATGCCATTGGATTTCTTGGCCACAAGGGCACATTGCTGGCTCATGTTCATCCTGCTGGCCATAATGACCTGTCGGTCCCTTTCTCCTATGCTGCTTTGTAGCAGGTCAGTCCCCACACTATCCTGGTCCCTGGGGTTGCTCTTGCCCAGATGCCAGACTCTACACTGCCCTTGCTAAATTTCATTTGGTTCCTCCCTGCCCAACTCTCCAGCCTGTCCAGGTCCCACTGAATGGCAGCACAGCCCTCTGGGGTGTCAGCTGCTCCTCCCAGCTTTGTGTCATCAGCAAACTTGCTGACAGTGCACTTTGATCCCTCATCTAGGTCATTGATTAATATATTGGATAGTACTGGTCCCAGTACTGCCCCCGGGGGACTCCACTAGATATAGGCCTCCAAGTACACTCTACCCACTGACCATTTCTCTCTGGCTTCTATCCTGCAGCCAGTTCACAGTCCACCTCACCACCTAATTTTCCAGATCACACTTCTTCAGTTTGGCTGCGAGGATGCTGCAGGGGACTGTGTCAAATAATAATGCGTTAACATTTTTATTTCAAATTTAGACTAGTATGAGCCTGCAGTAACTCTGACAAGGACAGTAGAGCTTTTCTAGGTTTATATCCAAATAGGTAATTATCCAATTAGTTGAATAAAAGAAAAAAGCTAGAAACCATTGAACTGGAAGATGTTTGGCTTCAGTGAGGTTGTTTAAATCCATGTTAAATAATAAAAATTGAAGAAATATAGGAAATGTAGTGATAGGAACAGTCTGGTTCTTTTCCTGGCTATCTGGATGTTGCTATCAGTATACAGTATAATGCCTGAATAGAAGCTTTTCATTAGAATTGGAATATTCTTTATGGAATCATTGAACATTAAACACTAGATGTCCAAGCAGTTTTTACAATTTAAATTGCAGCATGTATTCTGCTAAGAAATGTCACTTCGGTCAGCCTGCTGGAGGTTGGGTGTTAAATATTGGAGCTGGATTATAACAGGACCAGATAATGTAATAATGCATAACAGCGTTAATAGTTATGCATGTGAAGATAAAGGTTATCGTGCTTTTCTCTGTAAGCTGATTGCTGTAGGGACCTGTGGTACCACTTCTCTCCTCTACTCACATGAGAAAAGTTGAAGAGCAAGTGAAATTAAAGGGACAAAAAGGTATTCTTGCAGTCAAATTATCCTTGTAAAATGAAGAATAGTGGGCTCAATGGTTCAAAGATACCAGATTATGGTGAATGCCGTATCACTTTCTCTGTGCCAGAGGGATGCTTGCAATGCAGAGTTGGCACAGACCATAGGCAGAAGAAGTGCTGCACCAGACTTGATTGCCAAAAAGGATATCAGGATTAAGTAATAGGAGCACCTTCATGTATGAGTTAGATAAGAGTTCCTAATCCACTTCTAATTTAACCGCAGTAGAGATGGATGCCTTGATAGAGAGAACCCAGTAGGCTTTTGGAGAAAAATGTGCAGAACTGCCATACTGAGTTTGTTGTAAGAACTAATCAGAGCCAAACAGCTTTAATCTGTTTTGCATACTAAAAGAGTGCCCCCAAAAACGCAGAATAAAAATTGAGGAAAAAAGTGAGTAAAATGTTTCTTGTTTGCTAATTTTTGGCGTTTTTTCTAATAAAATTTTTAGTCAATTTTCAGTGTGAGAGAAGTTGGAGTATATGAGCTAGGTACAGTCCACTACGAAAAGAAAATTTTAACAAGTGGCTTCTTAGTGTGTATTTATTCAGGACTGGCTGCAGTTTCAGATGTGTTCTCTGTTGATCTGGGTATTGAACAGAAGACACCACGGTTTTCTTTGAAATTACTGACTGAATTTTTTTCCCTAAGTCATATTTTTCCTTAAGAATATTATTGTCTGGTTTGTAAGTATTTGTTGGAAATAAAGTTTTAAAAAAACCAACAACAGAACTTTTACAAATTGAAAAGGATTTCAAGCTTCTTATGCCTTCTCAGGAATGGAGAGGCCAATTCATTCAGGAATAGTAGTGAAGTTACTTTAACTGAAGTGTTGTGTAGATTTGTAAAGAACAAAAGATGGATGTAGTTTTGTAGAGTATAAGGCGTAATTTCTAAGTGTGTATTTCTTCCATTAGGAACATCTTTTGCTATTACAGCTATGCTATTAGTGTTGAAAAAAGATGAAGCAGAACTTTTGTTAATCATTGGCATAGGTGATGGTGTGCTCTTTGTTTATGCCAAACCTTTTCCAGTGAAGTAAGTCCAGCATCTTAGTTGAAAGGTTGGACTTGATGATCTTAGAGATCTCTTTAATCACAGATTCTGTCATTTTCTGACTCTGAAAGCTTGAGCAGGAGGTGCCTATCAGATGGTGATTAGGAATTTGGTGAGGATGTTTATTAAGTTTTCAGTGTAAAAGTGCTTATCCCATGGAAATTACTTGGGTGACACAGAGGCTAAGGCATTCTTTTCTGCTGTGATCATAGGTTAAAAATACTACATGATTGCCCAGCTTGGAAACAGCCCATTCTATGAACAGTAAAAGCAGTAAAATACTGTACAAGCTCATTGTCAGGAAGTAAGCCTGCCGGCCTTGTAGTGGCTCATGTTGGAACTGAATACAGCATGAAGGAATTATCACTTGTTGGGAAACTAACAGATGTCTAGAAAATGTGTACAACTCATTAGAATAGAATGAATTATGATAAAACAGGCAGGTTACAGTAAGGGAGGCACAAGAGTGAAGAGGCTGGAGAAGGGACTGAAGGGAAAGTCTGATTAGGAGAGGCTGAGGGAGCTGGGGTTGTTTATCCCTCTATACAACTACCTGAAGGAAAATCATAGAGAGGTGGGGATCAGGCTTTTTTCCCAGGCAACTAGCAACAGCACAAGAGGGCAGAGCCTGATGCTGCTCCAGGGGAGGTTTAGGTTGGATATTAGGAAGCCCTTCCTAAATCTTTCCCACATGGAAAGGGTGATCAGACACTGGAATGGACTGCCCAGGACAGCAGTAGTTTCTGGACGTGTTTAAGACAAGACTGGACGTGGCACTTAATGCCATAGTCTAGCTTATTGTGGTGACATTAGGTCATAGGCTGGACTTGATGATCTCAGAAGTCTTTTCCAGCCTTAATAATTCTGTGATTGTGTGAACAAGGAAGATCTTGATTAGCTTAGGCAAAATCAAAATAAGATGATAAACCTTTCCTCCTGCTGTTGCTTTCTCTAAAATAAGTCAATAAATTGAAATTGTCACTTGCAAATTGAAGTGAAGTTCATTTTGTGGTACTTACAGAGAAATGGCCTCAGAAAGTAAGCCTTTCAGTTTTCTGCAAGAGAATTTAATTTCCCTGTAATTGTTAATTGTACTATTGTTACATAAAATGTGTTAGCAGAAGTGTTTTTATGTAAATAAACTTATTTAGTATACTTTTCTTCCTTTGTGTGTGTAACAACTACAAATGTTTATGCAATGGGCCATTTTAATTTTGTTATGCTTGGTAAAACTGTGGGTATGGATTGGCTTTTTTTTTCCTATTCCAGTGTGTTTTGGTGAAGAACAGGTGGTTAGTTTACCTCTGGCTCAGCTTCATGTGGCCAAATGGGATCTTTTGTTATTTAAACCCCCTGATTTGATTCGGGAAACTTTCAGTTTCCTGCAATGCTCAAGATACGGTGAGCCATTTTTGTAAGATTTCTAGAATAAGCTCTGTTCAGCCTTGCATCTGAAAAACAGTTTGGGAAGAGTGGAACCAACCCTCTGTGCCAGTAAATCCAGGCTATGAGCTTCTACCTTGTTGTGGCTTTGATGCCTTATGACAGCTGTGATGTTAGAATAAAGTTGGTATTTTTCAGCCTGGAGAGCAATAGCAGTGCGTTTTCTGTTTGTATTTTAGCTGTATTGAACAAAAATGAAGCATGACTTTACACAGAGAATTTGTGGGAGGCTTTTTGTTGCCTCTGCTCCATGTTTGGGTTGGTGCCAAGTGAGGAACAGGTGAGAATGGCATTTCTGCTGATTTTAGTAGTGACAGAGAGATGTGTGTAATAGAGAACTTGTTCTGGGTGATGTGCTTGGAGGAGGAGTCAGTGATACCACAGACACTGTGACTTACCAGCTATTGAGTGAACCGATCCTAAGTTAGAGTGCAAGACTATGTACCTGCAATCGCTGCCTATCCTGTTGGCACTGGTTATTGGTAGGGGGATGCAACATGCCTACATCAGATGGCTTCTTCAGGGAAGATGAGATGTGACATAGGAACATAGCTTTTCAGGATGTATCTTCAGCTTCACAAATGAAACAGTAAGCAGTCATGTTTCAGAATGTATTTTGTTTTTAAATACATAGAATTCTGAGGAGAAGAAGCAATCCATAACATTTAATGTCAGTCACATAACTCAGATTCTTATAAGTCTGTTCTTCCTCTAGAATGTCTAAATTGGTTTACTTCCCTGACTGGCTCTCTGACGGAAGGTCATAAGATGACTCACGGAATACTTTCTTAAATCATATTTGGTGCAATTCCTCAGCCCAACTTTATAATGGGAATGTATTTTATTAATAAGGTGGAAAACCACCTGAAACTCAGTATCATTACACTAACACTTTCCATTGATTTTTAGAAAAGCTTTTCCATAACACATTGGTGATAGCCAGCAAATACTGCAATTGTTGTCATTAAAAGAGAAGCAAGCTCCAGATTCTTTTGAACATCTCATTCAAGATGGGTGTCTTGGGTTATGGAATATAAAATTTGTATTCTATTTTCATCTGTTGAAATCAGTTGAGAAGCTATGTGGTTTTGTCTCTTGTAACTCCAGGGGGATGGGGGAGTGAATGCCTTTTACTGGCCCAATTGTTAAAACCAGGTGGGGCAATTTTTCTTATCTATATTCTACTGATGGACCATTAAGGCTCATATCATCCCATTGTGAGACGCTCCACTCAGTGGGGGGAGCTGACCATTTCCCACCTGCATAAAATGGGACTCAGGAACACTACGGGCTGGCTCTACTGGATTTTGCAGAGGAAAAGAGCTATATAGCTACCCTTGTTCCAAGCTGCCTGCCTCTGCCTGGCTCAGTTTTGAGCGAGAGCCGCATCCACCGCTCCAGGAGGACTGCAGCCACATCGCTGCTGAGCGAGAGCCGTGTCCGCCGCTCCGGGAGGACTGCAGCCACCAACCACCCTGACTAACAGGGTGTCAGGTTGACTCTGTCAGGGTCCCTAGGACCTTCTTTTGTCTGGTTGTTTGTGTGTACTATTGGTGTTTTTAGTGTTCTTAGTAAAGAATTGTTGTTCCTTTTCCCAAATCTTTTGCCTGAAAGCCCTTAAATTGAAAAATTTTAATATTCTGGAGGGAGGGGGTTGACAGTCTCCATTCCGAGGGAGACTCCAGCTTTCCCTAACCCATAGCTGTCTTACCAAACCAAGACAGTGGGATAATAAAATACAATCAGAACTTAGTTATTAAGGAATATGCAATTTTGTGTCTGCAAAAATACTTGTAGTGCTGCCTACAACACATGTATTCTACATTTGTATATTTTGCATGTGAGAGGGACTAATGGTCAGAAACACTTTTTGAAAATGTTGTATCATAGGATTGTTTAGGTTGGAAAAGACCTTTAAGATCATTGAGTCCAACCTGACTGTACCAAGGCCACTGCTAAACCATGTCTTTAAGCTTCTGTTTTGCACACTTTTGCTTTCATATTATGTGGTGAGCTGCCTTGATTTGAAGCTTGTCTACTATGTGGATTTTTAAGGGCGTGTGTACAAGTGTTTGAATTTGTCTGAATTGCTAATGCATTCCAATGTTAATAGTATATGAGATATAAGAGAGGCACTGCTATTGGTTCTCCATCACTGGCCAACAAAATTGACACAGGCATTGTAAGCAGCTAGGCTTTCTCTCCTGTTGGCCGGCAGTTCTTAATAGTTCTGGTGTTGCGTAGGATCACTTTGTGTACTCAGAGGTAACCACTGGCAAGTTCTTTGCTGGATCAGGGACAACAGTTCACTTCCTCAAAGGATCCCACCTCTACTTATCATAATCTGTTTTTCAGTTTTCTGTAATTTCCAGTTTAAGGGGTGTGTGTGGGTTTTTTGTTGGTTTTGCTGCATTATTTAAAAAAAAAAATTAAGAAGTCACCTCAGTGCCTTCTATTAGCATTCACTAATACTTTATTTTGTATTGTTCTACATTTCCTAAAGTACCAGCAGTCCTCCTGGGCCCTGGGACATGCAGCTTGATAGGAGAGAATGGGAAACACTGTTCAACTGGCCAGAGGTTCTGCAGGGAGATCACTAAGTTACTCTAGTTATACACGTACATGTGTATCTTCATTCAGTTGGTTTGGAGTGATCAAAGAATTGATCACTAACATGAAACAAAGCAATACTTTTCTTGGTGCTCTGTGTTTCAATGATTTTAGTGTGAAATAATAAAGATTAGTCCCAGATTTGCAATATTTCTGTTCTTTTTGTTGTTCCTGTCTCTTGGAGTATTCTTACTGCTCTTAGTAAAAAAACTCGTGTTTTCATGCAAAATAAATGTGCCATGGAGAGCACCAGAATGGCCAGAGAGACTTGAGCTGACATTGGACAGCAGTATTAAATGAGAAAATTTTTACAATGCTGTGTGGTCTGTTTCAAATAATGGAGTTGTATCATTTTATAATCCCATACGGAAAGTAAAATCAAACACACAAATCAGAGTGATACATTCAGTTGAGAAGTGTGGCATGTAAGGAAGGACATAACATAGACAAATATTTTAGTGAACTGTAACTCTTTCCTGATAATATCTGTTTTAACAGTAGAGACAAACAAAATCCTGGGAATAATTTACATGATGCTAAGCCACTAAGTTCTGTAGACTCTCAAGACTTTACCCCTTCAGAGGATGACACATTTATCTGGAGACAGCACTGCTTACAGTGTCTGATTTTGGGAGCTGATGTGTTGTCAGAGGCACAAATCTGCAAAGTTGGAGAATTCAAATCAGGAAGCCACTGCCTCACTCTAAATGTTAAGTGAACTGTAGACTGTACAGGTCTAGCTTTGTTTTTTGCTTCCTTTTTAACAGCAACCCTCCCAGCCTTTTCTTGGCTTTACTTAGGGCTTGGGCTAGATGTGGCATCCTTTCTGTGCAGCCTGTCCTATCTGTTCAGACAAGCAACTTTGGAAAGTTCAAAAAACAATCTAAATTGGGTTATCAGTGGTGTTGTATTGCTGGACACAGCACACTTAAACATTTGTAGGAGTGACAAAATTTTCCTTGATATTACCCTACATATAAGCTCTGAGGCAACTAAGTGAGCAAAATTTTGCCTACAGACTTAGATAGTAGTGATTGAAAGCTGTATGCTGATTGTACACAGCTTAGTCATTATGTGTCCTTACTATTTAATCAGGGATTGGAAGGAAACCATTATAACAAGGTGGCAAGCTGTTGAATTTATAAGTATCCATTTTTGATACTGCTAAGGCCAGTTGTGCTTTGAAGGAAGCATGATGCACAGTTTTTTTCAGTGTCTTGGTACCATACTCTTGGTACTATACTCTGCCAGATCAGATTACAAATCGCCATATAGATTTTGATTGCAGTGAGGATTTTGCAGTGTTTCAGTGGAGTTTTTTTGTTTGAGGGATATTTTCATCTGTTACTGTAAAGCAGTCAAGTATTTTAGATTGACATGAAAAAATGTTTTTAAAAGCAGTGAAGGCAGATTAACAGTGGTTTCTGCCTTCCGGTATAGAAGACTAGTTCTTTTATTTGCAGGAAATACCTGTTTCCAGAATATTTTTATTTGGAATGTGTCACTTCGAGTATGTTTAAATGGGTGTTTTCACCCCATGTTTGTAGAACTGTGCATGGCTTGAAATAACAGTCTATATAAGATAATTGCATATGGACTGCTCCTGGTTTTATGCCAATGTGCAAAGACGGAACATGGAGTGACCGGGCTAATTATAGTCTCTCCTGCTTACTCATCTGTGTACACTTGTGTTTGCAAGTGTAAAATTCAAACTGGTTATATGTGCATCTCATTGCACTCAATAAAACATATATTTGCTCAGAAGTACTAAGTAGGAGCTGGGGTTTAGTTGGAAATTTTTGGGAATAATCATGAGAGAACGCATTGCAAAATCACTTGTCTCACAGCTTCTGCCTGTGGCAACTCTAAAGGCAAAAAGGATGGGCTACAGGGTGGGTGGAAAATGTGCAAGCTTTTTTTTCAGCTTTTTGTTTGGAGATAGCAGGACTCTGAAAGATGGCATGTCTTTCCAAGTTTACTGTTAGTAAACACTAGTACAGGTACTGCTTCCATTAAACCTTGATGAATTAAATGTTGATGAATAGCAGGTGTAATTAAATCTACTTAGATGATCATGTCCTAGTACTGTGTCTGGAACTTAACCTATTTTTGCAAGTTGTTTAATAAGCATTTGCTCTTTTGTGGGAGTTTTCAAAACCCCTGTGTAAGTATACTGTGTAAGGGCTCTGAATTCTGCTGCAGAGACACAAGCAGAGACCTGAGTCTGCTGGCTACAAGCACATTCTTTGTGCGGCGTGGGACCATCCTTCGCAGAGCAATAGCTTCGTTTTGATAAAGGCTGGGAATGTTCTGTACCCTGAAAGTATCTGTGCCCTTCTTGAAGTGATGCATCAGATGACATCCATAAGAATACGTAGCCAGTATTGAGAGAACTCTCAAAATGCAGTTTAGAGCAGTTTGTAATACCCTTATTGGGATCTATTTCTGGGTTTTCTCATATTCATTTAGCTTAAAGCTATCTATTAAATTAAGCTGCCTTTTCTTTTTCTCAGCTTCTTACTTCTTGAGATAAAAATAAGTGAAAACTGAATGCCACATTGTGGCCTTCTAGCTTTCTGTTTAGTGTTCCAAATACATCACAAAGATGTATATGGTGTATAAAATACACATTTGAAATTGACTCTGAACATAGAGATTGGGTGTTGAAATGGTGCAGAATCAATAAAAATAAATTTTAGTTCTTGCTGTTCAGCTCCATTGTGTCTCAGCACCGAGACAAGAGAAACTTGGGTCCTGGCTTATAAAAGAGAAAAATACTAGCATGGTGGCTGTTTAAACATTCCCCCTGCAGAGCCCTGCTTGTGTTAAATATTCAGCTCATTGCCCTGTAACTCCAAACCCATTCCTTTGCAGGATTCTTTCCCCCTCAAGAAACATTTGCATTAAATGATATCAGTTCTGTTTAGTACACTACACTGAGGTGTGGGAGTTGATCAAGTGTAACTAATGATATAAATTAGATAGCCAGTTGCTGGAAGCTCCAAGCTTCTCAGGACTCACTAGTATTTTTCTTCCACTGAAATAGCTGGATACAATTAAAAGGCACATGCTTGTAAGCAGCACCATCCAATTCCCTGTAATGCTTTGGTGGGGTTAAACTGACTGCTTGCAGCTTCACAAAAAATTTCTTTGTCACAGGTGCTTTTGTAATGGAGCTACTAGCCCTCCTGCACCCTCCTTCAGAAAGAAGGTGACATAAACTGGAGGCACTGTCACGGTGCATACATCTTTGCTATACAAAGAGGGTGTCTTGGACATGGAGCATTGTTCATCTGCTATTTAAAACACTCATTTTAATCAAGGCATATTTTCAAAGGCATTCATGGGCCTTATTTCAATATTCTGGTAACTGGTGCCTTCTTGCATTCTGTGTTCAAAGAAAAATTGCTTCAAATTTAATGAGACATCTAAAATTAGCTTCTAAACATGATTGAATTTGCCAAATAAAACGATTCTTTATAAGAATCTCACCTTTATAATGCAAAACTATCAATGCTTCTGTGTGTGTGGCTATTTGTATGCTACTATTTGATTTAGATATATTCATTTAAGTCTATGAATAGCAACTTGCCATTGCCTTGTCACTGACCAATATAAAATGAACTGATGCTCCTGGTTTGTTTCTTTACATGGTGGTATCTGGTATCGGCTCTTAATGCCCAATCAACAGAAGCATCTAGTCCCAGGAAATTTCTTTTCTGTTGCATATTAGACAATGATGGTTGAGAGTCCTGAATTCGCACGGTTTATAACATTCACATCAGTTATCAACAAAACATTATGGAGAAAGAAAGGCTAAATGTTTAAAGGATGGTCTTAAGGCTTGGATTTAGACTGGATTTGCTTATGGTGTTCTCATTTATTAACAATATTCTGACAATAAATACTCAAAACAGTAAGTGACAACGTGCTTATACTGATTGTCCTTAAAAAAACCAGTAAGTACTTGGAAGTATTGATAGAACAAGAAAAAGATGTATCCTAAGGATATTTTTCTGCAATTTTGGAGCCTTTGTTTTCCATACTTCCAAGAGTAAAGTGATGAAAGCTTCCAGACTATTGTGTTTGAAACAGATCTTTCTTGTGCCATCTTCCTGCCATCCCCAACTGAGCTAAAGGGAGCTGAAAGTTTGTGACTTTCTCTGGTAAGTGGCCTTCAAGAAAATGTCTTCATCTGTGCTTTTGCCCCAGAGCCTGCACGTAATTCATAAAATGCATGATACCAAAGTGCTGGGGAAGGAGGGAATAAAATAGGTGAAAAGAGGTGGAGTTCATTTAATTTACTGTTTTTGGTTTCAGAATATATGAGACTATCTTCTTTGTGGTGTTCTCTCTTCTTGAGATAGTTGGTTTTCTTGTGTTATGAAAGTGATCGTTTATCAAAACTGCCAGGTGTCGTGTAATAAACCAGTGCCTTTACCCACTATTACTGATGGAAATTACTGTTTCAAAATGTGAGAAACCAAATGCTATGGATGACTTAAAATTAGAGGAATTAATTTCCCTAATGGCTTTCTAGAATTTTACTTTTAATTTGAAATGGTGTACAAGCATTAAACAATACACAATTTCTTCAAATATTGGGAGCAGAATTGCTCAGAGCAATTTTTTAGTCCCTTCCTGTAGAGGAAACACAAGAAGTGAGTCATGAGATCAGACTTGGAAGATGCATGTTACTGTTCAACTCTAAAGGAAGAAAGGATTTTAATGAGTATCACAAAGCCTCTTATGATGGTTCTTAACACTGTGTTTAAGGGGACAAATGCTGTCCTCTCGAGGTAGTATGAGTAGATACAAGCCCAAATGTGAAATGATATGAACATTTGTGACTTCTCCTCTACCCATCTCCATTTCTTCTCATCTTTCCCCTTGAAACTACTTGAAATGCTGTTTGGGGCTTAAGGTAAATGTAGGATAAGATTTGGCAGCCACTGAAATGATGATGCTGGGTAAGTGCAGACATCTGTGAACTGTAGGTTTGCCTCATACTGGCTGTGCAGGTATCTGCTATTTAAAACAGCTAGTAGTGATGGAACAGTCTTTCTGTGTGCAGGGAAATTCTGCTTACAAAACAGTGCAGATTAGCTTGCAAAAATCTTTGTTGCAGAAAATGTGAAGGAGAGAAAGGACTTTGTAATCTTGCTGTTACAGGAAGGAGATAGTGGAAGCAATGTGAAGGCTTCCTGCACTAATTTGTAAAGGTTCAAATGTTATCCTTTAGTCATCTCACAAGAGCATGAATTTTAGCCATTCCTTCTGAAAGGAAGGAAGGAATAATTTGTTAGAAACTGCGGAAATGGTAGTTCCCTTACATGTACCCAGGTGTTTCCTGGAGAGAATTCATTATGTAAACTCATATTTTAAGATACAGTTTCATGTATCTCTGGGCATTCTCTGCAATCAAATAGATGAATGAACTTTTCTTAGACATACAGTTGGAGAAATAATAAGCCACTTTTCAGCCATAGCGTACACTATTGCTTTTTTTTTTTTTACCAAACATTTATTGAGCACAGGGTGCAAAGATGGACAGGAGTGTTTTTCAAAAGGGCAATGGATTAGCAGCAATGAATGTTGATCTTTAGTGCTTTTGACAAAGCCTTACTTAAGTCATCCTCAGAGGGTGATGATGAAAAAACTGTTTGAGGCATGTTTAAAACTAAACTGAGCAAAATTATAATCAGATGGACTACTGCGCTTTAGTTTTTACTGTTGAGTGTTATTATGTGTTGCAGTCAAGGTCAGCTACTTAAGTTCCTTAGATGTCTACACTGTCACCAGACTGATGATGATCACCATTGTCCCAGGCATTAGCACTGTGATGCTGTTCCTCACCATTCTTGTAGGGGAATGGGGGTTGATTTCTTCTTAGGAGTAACAAGTAGTAGGACAAGAGTTGGCCTCAAGTTTTTCTGGGAGAAGCTTAGGTTAGACATTAGGAAAAACTTTTCCATTGGAAGTGTCATCAGGCACTGCAACAGGCTGCCCAGGGAGGGGGCTGAATTGCCATCCCTGGACGTACTTAGTAGTCACACAGGTCTGGAGCTTAGGGACATGATGTACCAGGTGGGCTTGGGACACTTAGGGTAGTGGTTGGACTCAGTTATCTTCAAAGTCTTTTCCAGTCTGAATGGTTTTAGGACACATGACTGTGACACAGTAGTGACTGCTTATTTTAGACGTTACCCAAAAACTGGAAGGAAAACCCACTTCCTAGTGCAGCTGGAACCAGTAGGTACTGTAGAGTTCATAGAGGTTCTAGTGGCAGGAGCTTGAATTCACTGACTCTTCCTGTGTGATCTCAGAAGTGGTAACACACAATTCTGTATCAATTGTGTTGATAAATTAATGTTACTACAACATTAATTTATGTTGTAGTAACAACTATGCCAGCGAGACTCATCTGGGTGGGAGAGGAGGCTAGAGTCTGTTTCCAGTGGCAGATTGGGTTGAGGTGGCCTGCAACTGTAAGCTTGGAGTTTGACAGTCCTGAAACAAACAAAAAAAGAAAATAAACATTGTGTTTTGTTTCTACCATTTAAGAGAATAAATACTTAAAAGGAAAGAAAGTAGAAAACAAATTAACACACTTTACAGTAAGGAACAGATTTAGTCAGCAATATCCATTCATTTGCTTTGAGTGTTATTATAGGTGTTTATGTTTTTGTGGCTAAAAATTTCACATGAGAAAATGGTTTGTCTGGACAGCAGCGCGACAGCCATGAGGGATTTCTAGCTGGTGCAGAGCACACTGGTGTGCAAGTAGTGTAACCTGTTTACAGTGCATGTTGCACCCTCTACTCCAGGTGTCATTCTGACTCCTTTTGCAGTTCCAGGCTGGGCTGGACTGCTGAGTTGCTGGGCTTTAAACTCTCTCCTTCAGTTGACCTTTTGTGAAAGATTACAGTAGAGGAATGTGAGGTTCCATGAGAATTTCCTGAATTTCCTTTTCTAAGACTTCACGGCTTCTGTTTTGTGCTTTTGTGGTTTTAGGGCACTGCCAAGTGCCTGACTGTTCTTTGTGACTGGTACATTGATGCCGAGTAGAATCTCCATTTCTTTGTTTGAGGACTCTTTCTACAACTCAGTAAAATTCTGTAAAGCACATTTAACACTTACTAAACAAGACTTGAGCTGTAAGTCAATACTTTATTAAGCACAGCTATGCTGGTATGTGTTCTGTATCTTTTTCTGTCTGTACAGTGCATTTGAAAAGGGTTTTGCTAATTACAGTGCAGTAGTTTAGACCGGTGAGATTGCTCTAATTAAGTTCTTGGAGTGTGCACTGAGCTCAGTGGTGATGCTTAGGACTTGTTTTTGTTGCAGTTGTTACCTCTCATTTCATCCAAAGAAATGCATTCTGCCTAAAACAGAGTTGCATTATGATTTGCTGTGATAATTGTGAATTGGTAAATGATAGTCAGACTTTCTTGCCTGAATCTTATTGCAAATTTCAGATTACAACTACCTTATCTAGATGCATGAATGATGCAAGGCATGGGGTAAAACAGGTTTTGGAAATGATACAAAAGATCTCACAAATGGACAGGGAAAACTCTAGTGTTTTTAGCACAAAACCAATATTTATGTTAATCATCAAAGCTAAAGCTAAAGAGTGGCCTTTACTAATGGATTAAAGTGAAACCCCTAACAGAATGTGTTTCCTTCATTGTGTGGATGTGTGGAAAATCTTTGTTTCCAGCTTTTCTGGAGATATCTGGAAAATAGGTGATTTATACTCCTGCTGCACACAGTTTTATTGGAATTCAAAGCTGCAGCTTCCACTTAAGTTCAGCAAACAAAATCTCCAAATAGATTAAAAGCAGTTACTGCATTTCTCACAAACAGAAATTCCTGCATTGCGAAAAGGCTGGGCCACAATTCTAGTGACCATGTCCTGAAATTGTTACACTTCAGTCCCAAATGGGAGATCTTTGGGATAGATTTGCATGTGTTCATATATTGCCTAGTATGTATAACTTTATTTTAAACTGATAATATAACTGACAAATGTGAAGTCTACATTACTTTGCAGTCAGGTCCTTAAACATTTGCATTAGGAGCCATGTAGTGGGAGTATCAATGCACCATGATCGATTTGAAGACTTAGGAAATAATATAGGAGTACTGATCTGTCAAACAAGTTTGTGTTCCACTGGATCAGCATAAAAGTGTGTTTCAACAGCAGGTGTTTTTAGAAAGGCTGACAAAGTGAATTCATATAGATGCATTGAACCTCTCCTGGTGCCAGAATCTTCTGATAGGTAATTTGCCTCAATACCATGTAGTTTCGTAGGTACAGTGAGATACTTTATACTGAAACATGGAAAAGAGCAAGCATTGTTTTCAGTTTCTTTCTTATGTGTAGAGCACACAGGGCCTTGCTGTTCCAAGTACATATGAATCTACTTTAGCATGAATGTTTTTGTTAGGTGAACACCTGTTGCTCTGCATATTGGAGCCGGTTGATTCCAAGAAGTCTAATTGCATGTATAAATTGCATATATAAAAAAAATTGCAACCCTTTTTGCTTAATTTTACTTATTTTTGCTTAATTTTACTTAAGTTTACTCCCTTTTAGAACACATGTTAACAGTAAGTAGGGTGCTTTATCCCAGCCTGTTTGATCTGTTTTGCATTTCCTACAAGTGTATTTAGTGTTGTGCGTATTTTTACAAAGGCTGAGAGTGTTTATCTATTTTATAATGAGAACTATGAATTTTAAAGGTTGGATAAGAGGATTGTTAAGTCTATTTGAATAATGTGAAATTGCAATTACTGTTTGGTGCAACAACGTTGCTTGAACTTCCTAATCACAGAATTATTGAGGCTGGAGAAGACATCTGAGCTCATTAAACCCAGCCTATGACCTAATATACCACATCAGCTAGACCATGGCACTAAGTGCCACATCCAGTCTTATCTTAAAAGCCTCCAGGGATGGGGACTCCACTATCTCCCTGAGAAGTCCATTCCAGTATCAAATCACCCTTTCCATGAGGAGGTGCTTCTTAAGATACAACCTAACCCTTCCGTGGTTCAACTTTCAGAGCCTAGTTGCAGGGAGAAGACGCTGACTCCTTGTTGTAGTTTGAAAATTTGCCAGATTTTCAAGGTGTTGGATTTTGTGCTTTTATGCTAAAAGTGCATTTTGTTTCGAAACTAGAGAGAGTTGTTCCATCAGACTACTGGGGCAGTGTCCTGATCCCAGAGGTGATTGGTGGACAGAGCCTATAAGATGGTGTAAACTTCTGTATTTCTTCCCTTCTTTTCCTGTCTCTTGGCAGACAGGGTACTCTGCTGGGCCAAGGAGCCAAGCACACCCCACCTTGGAGTGGGGCAGAGAAGGCCTGGCCATTGGAGCCCTGCCACTAGCACTTGCCAGGGTGGTGAAACCACAGCCTCTTGGCAGGGGTCGAGGCCTGGCCTCCCACCATGGTAGGGCTGGCCACAACTCCCCTTTCCCCAAGGACTGGAATGCAGAGGAGTGGAGCCCTTGGACTGTAGCTGATGATGCTCCCAGCCCGGAGTTGCCTGCTGCAGCTCACTCATCTTTACAGATGCAGGAAGGTGGTGAGCTTTTAACCCTTTCCTACCCTTGAAGCTGTTGCCACTTGGGAGAAGGAGAAAAGTGAGAGAGAGATTGAGAGAGAGAGAGAGAGACCTTGGAGCTGCCCCTCCACAGGTGTAGCCCCACATGAGCAGTGCCATATTGCCTATGTCCTCATCATGGGCATGTCCTCCTTCTGAGCAGGATGGGGCTGATGCAGATGCTGTAACTTGGCTCTGCCACTGAGTGACTGGGAAAAGCTTTTGATGAGAGATCTTGAAGTACTAATCTCTTAAACCTTTGGCAAACAGAAAGAGACTGGAGATCTGGCATGTTTGTCCCTACATCTGGGATGCTGCTTGGCCCAAAGATCATGATACAATCTGTTGGCCATAGTCACATTACAAGTAACTCCCAAGATGAGAGGAGTTAGAAGCAAGTCTGAGATGTAAGGGGGAAGCTGGTGTCTGCAAAAGGACCAGAAAAGAGACTTTTCCACAAGCATCATGATGTACATAGAGAGGATGGCTGAATTCCTCCTCTGGTTGGAGTGTTAGTGTACACTCTCTTTTTCTAGGGCTTTCATCTGAAGCCAAAACCCAATGTATTAGCTGTCTCCCATTTCTCTCCGAGTTTGTGTAAAGGCATTGTGATACCGTTTCTGGTTTAACTGTTTTTTATTTATTTGGGGATTTTTCCTTTCTTCTTGATTGTGGGTTTAATAAATGCTAATTTTTTTTTAGCAGAGTTGCCTCATTGCCCGTTGCATTCTCAGCGAGAGCTGGTTGTTGTGCATGTATTGCAGGCACCAACTCAGAACTAATCTAGACCTTCATTCTAACCCAGGACACCCCTTCTGTGCATCATGTATACCTGCCTGTTCTAACTATTTTCATTTATGTGAAAATTCTAAAATTACATAGATCAGAGCCCCCCCAAAAATATAAATGTGCTATTACAGAGGTGGGACTTGTAACAAATAATAAGACCTTTTGGCTTCTAGATGGCTTAATACTTGAGAGCTCTAGGATTTCTGCTGACATAATAAAATAAAGCCTGAGGTCTGAAATATAATTGCTGTTTAATTTGGAGGCTGAACTATAAAACAAATTAAAAAAACTGGCTCAGCCAGCAAGGATTATTGATTCAATGTATAGCAGACTGAAGTAAACCAATTTACCTTAAAAATGGATTTGTTAAGGCACAAAATAAAATGATACTGATTTTGGGGGTGTTCTATAAAAGAAAAAACAGAAGGTTCCCTGTGGTTTTTGGTGAAAATAGAGTTGCTGTAACTTGCAGTCTCCTTCAGGTTTTCTCATTGACTTTTATGAGGTAGGTGACTTTGGGATCACTCTTTCAGTGAGGCATCCTTTTCCTTTTGCTCTGTGTGTGTGTGCACTGGAACAAAATGAAATTGGTTTGACTGGAGAGACTGCTTTGTGGAGTTCCCAGGAACTTTACACCCTATCAGTGATGCACTGACTGGGGATCAGTCCTCAGTTCACAACCCTGCTAGGAATCAATGCAGAAAAAGAAGCTGCAGCAGGATGACTATGAGCCAGCAACGTGTCCTTGTGGCCAAGAGGGCCAACAGCATCCTGTGGTACATCAGAAGGCAGGTGGTTAGCTGATAGAGGGAGGTTCTTCTCCCCCTCTACTCTGCACTAGTGGGACCACATCTGGAGTATTGTGTCCAGTTCAAGAAGGACACAGAGCTGCTGGAGTGTGTCCAGCGTAGAGCAACAAAGATGATGAAGGAAGTGGAACACCTCCCTTCTGAGGAAAGGCTGATGGAGCTGGGTCACTTGAGCTTGGAGGCAGAGGGGGGACCTAATTAATGTCGACAAATATGTGAGGGGTGGGTGTCAGGAGGATGAAGCCAGGCTCTTCTCAAGGCGATTTGGTGATAAGACAAGGGGCAATGGGGGCAAGCTGGAACAGAGGAGGTTCCATATAAACATCAGAAGGAATTTCTTCCCAGTGAGGGTAACGGAACATTGGAACAGGTTGTCCAGGGGTGTTGTGGATTCTCCTTCTCTGGAGACCTTCAAGACTCGCCTGGATGCGTTCCTGTGCGACTTTGTCCAGGTGATCCTGCTGTGGCAGGGGGATTGGACTAGATGATCTTTCAAGGTCCCTTCTGATCCCCAGTGATTCTGTGGGTCTTCACTGTCTCTGTCAGGAAGATTGGCCTCTTCCTCATGGAAGTTTGCTGTAACCTTGCCAAGGGGCAATTTATGATTCACCTTGCGTTGCTGCCTTCTCTTGCCTGTTTAGTTACATCTGGAAGATACTGCAAGAAAAGCAAGGGGTGAAACTCACCACATAGCATGGGCTCTTAACACTCTTGCAGTTGCTGAAGGAGGTAGAAGGTCTGTGAGGTGAGCACTGCTTGCTTTTTATTCTGCTAGTCAGTGCACAAGGTTTACAGAAGGATTTTACTGGATTTTATTGATTACACAGTGAAGCGGTTGATGGTAGACAAATTGTGTTCAGAGAAACCACTTAGAATGTGTTAATATAAGGCCACAGGCATGACATGCTAATTAAATAAATGGGCTGTGAGGGTGTGGGCTTGGCCTGAGGGAAAACGGATGGGCATATGTGGCAGGTGAACAAGAAGGAAGTATATGATAAAGAATGATGGACTGAAGTTATGTTATTTTAATATGGCTTTAGTAGTGCCTTCTACACCCTGAAAACTGATCAAACTGCTATGGATTTTAGGCAGTGAATCAGGCTTTGCTTGTTTGGTCTAATCTGTACAGATGTGAAACTGCAGTGTTTACTTCAGCTTGAGCACACTTGATATAAAGTGCTGGGATCGGTGTGCATAGGCAGCTATAAGGAGACAGATTGATGCTATCCAAAATAACAGTGAAGGGAATGAAATTATGCATCATTACACATCTCTGATAGCAGAAAGGTTTGTGGCTCTTGCATGCCGTAGTTGTTTGTTCTGAGTCAGTAAGCTGACTTCCATCTGAGAAAGTTATTTCCCCTTGTCCTTGTCATCACCTTTTTTTTGCCCAATCCTTTTTCTCAGGGTTCTTACAGGATTCTTAGGTGGAACCTTTTTTGCTGCTTCTGCTGATTTTACTTGCTGTTTCATGATTGGTGAGTGTGCTTCTGATCCTTACTTTGTACAAATGTATCTGTCATCAGCCAGAGGGACCTCTGAATGGCTGAACCTGAGACCCAGTTCTTATCCTGTTTGCCTTAGGGTGGCTGGCAAGAGATGACAGTGGATCTTGTTTGAGAAACACTGTTTTTCACTCAAAAACCCCATCCCAGCCCTGAAAAACTAACTACTGAACTGTGCACACCAGTGTGTGTGGATCAGAAATGCAACAGCATGATGTTCCATATTCTGTTGCCTTATTTAATTAAATGTTTTTAAAAAATATGTTTAGATTTTAAAATTTACTTCCAAGAATGTTTTTTTCTGGTAGTTTTTTTTTTTTTTTACAGTCCAGCTGTACTCATGTATTTCTTCATATACAGTCCTGTTCTGTTAAGTCCAGATTTTTGTCGCCTAAGTGAGATTGAATTTTGGGTTGGTTTTTTTTTTTCTTTTTCATGTAATTGTTCTCTCCTATGAGAGTGATATAACCAGTTGAGGCTTGTGTATTAAAGATCCTTAAACATCTTAACCCCTGGTGCTTCCCCTGTCTGCTACCTGCAATCCCAGGCTTCTGAGGAGTGCCAGGAATTTTGGTGTTCAGGTGCTGTTACATGGTGGGGGGGGAGTACTCAAGTGTGATTTATTTTTACACTTACCCGGAGTAAAACAAGGAATGATTTTTTTTCATTTTTGGGGGCTTTATTTGCAGGTGTAATGTAATTCTAGTAGTGATTCAAAGACTAGTTGTTTACATTTTTTCTGAAACCACAGTTGTAGGTAAAAATTATTTTCTGAAGCAAGAATGTAAGTATAAGTGGCACTGGAACAAGGAAGTGATAATTTTAACTGGTTTCTGGATGCACTGTATGTGCTTAATGGAGCAGCTTTTTTTGTTGTTTTTTTTTTAAGAAGGTAGCTATACTCTAAGAGAAAAAGCACTGCAAGTATTAATTGATTGTGAATAGCATCAGTATTGAAGCCCAAAGCTTGCTTTCTCAGTACACTTGTTGGTTGTGGTCAGTATTACACCTTGGATACTATGCCACAGTCCTCAGTGTCTGTGCATCATGTTAAACAGAGAAAATAGAACATTGAAGAGACTGGTAATTGCAGTAAGTCTTCACAAACTGCCCTGAGATTCTGTTCATGGCATGACGTAGCATCAGGCTTCAGGTCTCTTTATGTGAGTCCTTCTATTTAGAAGCCCTCAGAGAAGAAGTGTACCTATGAAGGCTGTCTACAAGAGTTCGTCTGTCAGCATTATGAAAGTAGGGCAGTTTTTCTAATTGTGTTGGTTACAAGAGATGCTCTGTTACTGGTTTATCTTTCTTACATGGGAGATTCTGAGAGGCAAGAGTTCTCTGGATTAAGAAAGATCAGGTTCTGTTATGTGGATTTCTGATCAGGCATACACAAGGAGGTGGAAAAAGATAATGCTAACAGTGATAATTTTGAAAATCTTGGAGCAAACTATTAAACATTTACTGTTTAAAATGTTTGATTAAACAGTTTAGAAGGATTTTCTGGTAGAGCTATCTGCGCAGTAACAAATACTGACACTATTGCAATATGCGTCATAGGGTCTTTCAACTCCTGTTATCAATCAAGTCCCCCCCTATATTCAGGTGTAATCAGGATCTAAAAACTTTGGTAACAATCCTCATTGATGATACAGGGCAGTCATATTTGTGAAGCTGATGGTGAATGTCTATACATGGCCTGAGTTGTCCTGTATATGGTGTGTCTGTGCATGTGAATCATGTGTGTTCTGAGATATCAGTTAGGCAGGGTATTCCCTCATTTCATGTGTAGATCATTCAGCTAATTATCCTCCTTCCAGAGGCAGGGAAATCAAAGCAGAGGGACGTTAAGTTCCCAGCTTCAAGTCACAGGAGAGTCCGCTGGCACAACTGGTGTGATATCTCATAAATCTGTTGTGTGTGTTACATTTACAGAATGACAATAGGACTTCTGTATGGAATAATTTTCTTAAACTGAAAGTGCTGCTCTGTTGATACAAGCACTGTATTTTAGAGCACTTTAGGATTTCTAGAAGAGGAGAAAAGAGGATAAAAAGAACTATTTTGTTCTTGTGTGAAAAAGGCTTCACACCCAGGGGCAAAATCCCATCCCAAATCAAATTTTATAGCTCAATTATTAACCCCTGGAAAGAATTCATTATGGAAGTGCTTGCTGTTGCTTAATTACAGTTATTATAATAAAACCTTTAATAACGTAGCACCTACATTTATTGAGCTGCTATGTCAGCTGTTGAACCCAGTTTGCAAAACTCCCCGAGTGGAAATGTGGTGTAATGCCATTGCAAGGGTATCTGGAGTTCTCAATGAGCCCAACAGCTAATGGATGAAACTGGTTTTCTATCCTTGTAGCCACATGCTGCTCAGAGTATGTCTTCACATACAGCTGCCTAGGTTGTGGTGGCAAAGTCCTCATAGCAATACTTGCCCACCTGGTGCGGAAAACTGATGTACCATTGAGCCATGCTTTGAAAGTCTGTCCATTTTCCATTCTGTTTGAGAAGGGCCAGATGGTCCTCGTCCTTCACTGGGTGATAGGACTTGTTTGATATTTCTTTCCAGTCACAGTGTTTGTCAGTGTTTCTGCTGTGCATGTGGTTGCAGTTGGAGCAGCTGTGTGATGTGAGCCATGAAGGCCTGTGGGGACTCAGTGACTGCACCATGCGTTGCCAAAATGGCACGTACTGCAGGAGTTGAGGTGGCTGCCTGACATCTAAACCTGCACTAATACCTAATCTGATGGCACACACAGTAAAAAGAAGCAAGATAAAAATTAAGAAACTCTATGGAAATGGAATAAATATGATCTTCTGATTGTAACAGTATCCAAATGTAGTAGAATCAGTTTGGCATAAAAGAGGTTTTCCCCAAGGAAAAATTGAAATTGAAATTAGTAGCAAAATCCACTATGTGGAGCCCAAGGTACACAGGAAAAATCATTGCCCACTACATTATGAGTAGCTGGTATTAAACACTCCACAAAAATAATGGTTGCTGCAGAGCATCCTGAATGGACAAACAGCGAAAAAACCCTAATACTAACAGGCTCAACTCAAGGCACTCAACTCTGGAATAAACTCTAAAAAGATGTGATACAACATTGCACTCAGCAACACCATCTGTGCACTTGTTTTTAACTTTTAGTCACAGTATCACAGTAATGATGAGGCTGGAAAAGACCTTAAAGATCATCCAGTCCAACCTAAAACCAACCAAGTAAGCCTAAACATCTGACATCTAGATCATGCCACTCAGCACTTCGTCCAGCCTAACCTTAAAAACCTCCAGAGACAGTGACCCAACCACCTCCGTGGGTAGCCCGTTCCAAAATCACATCACTCTTTCAGTAAAAAACCTCTTCCTAATGTCAGGTCCAAACCTCCCGTGATGTAGCTTAAGACTGTGACCCCTTGTCCTGTCTCCAGTGTCCAAGGAGAAAAGACCGAGCTCCACCTGACCTTAAACACCTTTTAGGTAGTTATAGACAGCAATAAGGTCACCCCTGAGCCTCCTCTTTCCTAGGCTAAACAGACC
>VZRI01012054.1:108337-123956 GCA_013397515.1 Upupa epops | reverse complement strand
CTGTACCCTCATCAATGTCATTGATGAAGATGTTGAACAAGACCGGTCCCAGCACCGATCCCTGAGGGACACCACTAGTCACAGCTCTCCAGGTCAGTAAGCTGTGAGTCTCTTGCCTGAGTACAATCAGTTAATTTTGCACCACCAGGTACAAGTTGAAAGTTCTGTTCTGCTTCTGGGAATTTCCTGAGAGCATCCTTGCTCATGTTGCTTTAATGATGTATTACTTCATGATAACATAGTCAACAGCTGCTACAGCAATGAACTACAGTAAACCTATTATTAAACAAAGACCAATCTGTAAATTACTTTGCCTAATCTGAACTTTCATGGATTGCTTTCATGAATACTATTAGCTACATTGACATTATGGGTTATTATGCTTGTAACTGTTTCTAACTAAGCTGTAAGTGTTTTGAGAAACACAATGTACACTTCTCCAGAGTCCAGTGTTTGAGACAAGGCTCTTCTTCTGTTAAAAGAACAACACAACACACCAAAACCTAATTGCATGATTGTGACTGCTACTTCACAGTGCTATATGGTCTAGTCCTGGTTCTGATCTGTTTGTGTCTGACTGTTGAATAGATGAAAGTTAGTTGTTTACCTTCTTTACACAGCATTTTCTAGTAGATAGTCTCAGAGTTAGAGGCTGCCATGTGTGTGTACAGACTACTGGGAAGATTGGATGCCTTCTATGTTGATATTTTGTATATCATACTGAAGCATTTTGAGGTAGCTGTTGATGTGGTGATGGAGGAGCTGGAGTCCAGCAGTGTTGGCAGGAACAAGCATGAACGAGAGCTTTATTGTGAGTGCGCAGCCACTATTTAAGCAAGTTCCTTTTCTACAGAGTATACACGTGTCATCTTACAACTGGCTGGTACAGTGAAAACAATCAGTAATAGGCTGACAAGACAAATGGCACCTGGTAATTGCTCTGGGTCTGTCAACAGGCCCCATGGTCAGCTTGTGGTATAACTTCTAAAGTAGCTTGAGGCAGATCATAATATTTATGGATTTGCCCAGCAGCTGCATCATCCCTTCCTGAGCCTCCTACAGTGAGGTACAGAGCTGTTTGAAGTAGGGGATGGTTTAAATGCAGGTAGGAGAGAACTGTGGCCTCTAGGTTTCTGGAGATCAGGTTCCCCTGTTCTGATTGAGTAAACATGCAGTTCAAGTACAAATGGGATGAATTTAAGTACCCAGTGATAACCTTGGAAAGAATAAGTCACACATGCACATGACCTCTCCAGTTTGATTTGAATGCTTACTATGCTTCTAATTTCACCCCAGTGCTGAGGAACACTAGTTATAAACTTAGACAAGACCTGCCTTCACGGGTACAAAACCAGTGAAAATGGTTTTAATGTTTGCTTGTTGCAATTTTATCTGCCTGCTTAATTTCTCATTTTCTGAAAATATGGCAACATTTGTGAATGAAGCTAGGCCTGGGCTGCAGGACTTGCATAGCTGCAAGAAATCCAATGTCTTGCCTTGGGATGCTTCAATGCTTAGAAGGAATTACTAAAGCTATTTAGTTTTGCAAATGAAAGCAGTGTATCAACAATCCCACCTTTCTTATCTAGTGCCTACTGCTGTACAGCATTTGGGTTTGCTAGTATTTTCAGTAAGGCCCTATTAATCCAGTTACATTATCCTTCCTAAGGACTAAGGCTGTAAATATTTATATGCAGGTGTTTCATTGTTTGCTTTTGTTGTAAATGCAGAGTGATACTGTAGCAGCTTTTTTAAGCTCTTTACACTTGTGTTTACATTTGTTCACACATAGTGACCTCTGGGAGCTATGCAAATAAAAACAAGTCACAAATATGCCACAGAGGCAAATAATACTGGAATGAAATTGAGTCAGTATTGAAGGCAGTAATGCTTAAATGCTGAGTACAACGTAATGCTAGAATCCAGATGATGGAAGTTTAATGATTTGAGTGGGAGCCACAGGCTGCAATCTTACCCGAAGAACCTAAGGACTAAAGCACTACTCCTTTCAATCACATCAGCTACATCAGGACTACTGTTGACTCACCAACAATTAAAAGTATTTCTTTTCATGTGTTTGTGTGGGTATTTATAGTAACCTTGGGATGTTTTAATTTCTGGGTAAGTCTGGAGCCAGCTGGTCTGTAGAAACACTTGTCTATCCTGTCTTTCTTGCCTCCTGCTCTATAGTAGTGCTCACATGAGAGATAGAGTTTGTTTGCAGTTTAAGGTTCATGTTAGTCCTATGTGCTTTGTTTTATTATGTAGCCGCTGATTCAGAGCATTGAAAAAAAAGTATGATTGTCCTTATACTGAGCACAGCCTAAAAATCATGTTGCTGTGAAGAAGAGTTAGGGAGCTGATGAGTATTGATATTCTGCTCTGATGTAAGGTAGAGCCATTCAGCTGTATGTCATATCATCTGCTAAGCTAAACTTAGACAGCTAATTCAGTGTTGTTTGTTGTGTGAAAAATACAGTTTGATATTTCTAGGGGTTTCATCTTTAAGAAGAAGATCTTTAGGAAACCTTTGTTTAAAAAATTGTTGAGATGTAGCAGGTCAATAATTTATAAAGACAGTGTTTGTACCATCCTACAAATTACAGCTGTCTGTTAAATAGATATATGTTAGCTTTTAGTGTATACATGTCACTGTGGTAATGGTAAAACTCACAAACCATTTCAAGTCCTAAATTTTGCCTCCAAGGCAATGAGAGTTGTACTGGGCACTGTCTTCCTAATTGTAGTCAATGAAAAAGTAGATCTCCAGCTCCATCTGCTGGAGTTCAAAATCAGTAGTGAGAGCTAATCTCTTGAACGAGACGCACTCATGTGAATAACTGTGGTGGAAGCTGAAATTAAAAAAATACTAACCCATGTTTTTCATGGTAGATCTGTGGAGTAAATGTCTCTGTAGACATTGGTTGTAATTTTTGTGTACGTTTATTTCTGTACAGTTTCACTTGTTCTAATACTTGTGGGTTTTCTTTCCACTGTTACCTTCGCTCTCAGAAAGTTGAGGAATCTGTTTCTTTTGATAAGATACAGTAATATATAAGATTGTGTAATTCTCACTCTACAGTGATGTATTTTATACAGCTGTTGTAGCAAGATAAAAGCCTAATATGGTATTGTTCAATGGTTCCTCCAAAGATCTCCTGCGCAGAAAGATTAAACCCAAAGTATGAAAAATTTGGCTTGTGTGTTATTTGGAAATCAAATAGATTCTTTTGAAATATTTTTTAAATTAGTTTGCATTCTGCAACATCTTGGTGTAGACTGATGTGAAAGGAAGCAGCTTCCATTTGACTGACTTTAAAAATTGCTAATAAGATGGAATTTAGTCTGTTTCTCATTTGCAGTGGTTTCAGCACAGATCAGAAATTGTGACCCAAGCTCTTAAGGAAGAGCAGATCCTGAAATCATCCGCTATTACTGTGGCTGCAATTAAATGTTATCAAAATAGTACATTTTCCCTCAATACATCAAACTTACTAATACCAGGTGCAAAATGTACATCGGAAAGCCATTTGATTAAAAGCAAAGTATGAATGCCTGTCTGCTGCAGCACTGAGAAGACACACAGCTTCAGCAAGAACTGAATTTTAGAGTTAAGTATTGCAAAGTATTGATCTGTGCATTTAACCAAGATTCAGACCTCCACACAGAATACTACATACTTTTTTTTACTGTTATTATTATGTGATAATGATATTAAATATATTTTGTCCTAAATAAGGAGCCTTATCTAATAGCAAGTCTTCCTAAATCCTTGAAAAATCATGAATTTTCCTTTATCCTTCTTGTTTTCTTGTCTTATTAGCATACTGAAAATCCAGTAATTGCTTTTAAGATACACATAGCTTTGTATTAGGCCCTAGACTGTCTAGGAACAGAATTGTTGTTCAATTTAAACTTGAAAGAGTCATCTAGAATAGAATAGTACTATGTGTCTGAGGTGTCTTTCTCTGCTGCTGTCTTTGTCGTCTGTTGAGGCTTTTAAGAACAATGCCAGCAGGGATAACAATGTTAGGTACAAACAAAGTAATTTTTGTAGAATGTGTAGCTGGGGTGAGTTTCACTCTGTTACTGCTACAAATCACAAGTAATTACATAAAACATGGAGAGTGAAAGGAAATGCATCCTATTTTAATCATGACAGAATATATACAGCATTTTATAACTACTCTGCAATAAACCAAAAATTAATGAAAAGACTTATTTATATGTTATTAATACTCTCTATGTGGGGTATATCTTGAAATAAAACCTATTTTTTACTGTGTCACAAGTAGAATTGTCATTTAAATCAGTGTTATACTTTGGTACTTTTACACTGCAAAATATACCTCTGTAAAACAAGTGCTCTATACACATAATAGACAAATATTGATGGAATAGTCAAAGTACTGAAAGTGTACATGCACATCATCATTTATGTAGATACACATGAAAGTGTGTATTTTGAGAAATGCTCTCTGGTAGCTGTTGTTGACCTAGACAGGGTAGCATAATTAGTTTGTATTTTATGTGTGAGAATTTCTGCAGCTTAAGACAGTAAGATAAATATTGAGTTTATGCTCTTCCTTCAAGGAAGAATGACTGAACAAGTGCTATTTTGTTATCTGCTGTTAGACTCAGTGTATTCTAGTAAAAACTGGAAAGCTAGTGGACAAACATATGTGTAATGTATTCACAGGTTAGTTACTACAAAAAATCTCTCTTATTATTTAGGCATAACATTTGTATTTCCAGTGAAGATCGCAGTATGTACTTTTGGCTCAGTTTTTGGCTTCCTTCTTTCAGCTCTGAGAATTTCATAATTACAAACTGCAGTGGCTTATTCTCTGACAGTATGTGGGTAGGAGAGAGAATGGTAAGAGCAAATGTTTTATCTGAGCTTAAATGCCTATCATGATTTAATGTGTTTTAAAAATACTACTGAGGTTATAAAAATGCACTCTGAAGCTTTTCACAGCAGTTGTCTCCTTAAAATACAAGGAAGAATACTCAGAATCTCTAAATAATCTTGTTTTGTGTGCATATGCACATCCATACGTGTTGGCAATGCAACAGCAAAGACAAGCCCAACACAGTAGGTTTGTGGCTAAATAGTTAAAGACTCAAGACAGGTTTGTGTGGGAGGGTGGAGAGGGCTACATGCTGCTTTCCATAGCCTGTTTGCAACAGGCTGAATTGCAGACAGGTGTAAGAGCTGGTATAGCGTAACCTCCTATATGAGTTCATGGGGCTTCAGCTTCTCTGTGCTGCTTGCCTTTTGCTCTTCATGTGGTGTAAACACAAGGGACCTTACAACCATAGGTTTCCGACATCTAGTTTGGAAAAGACCTGTAAGATGTTTGATACTGTGAGTTAAACCATTGAGGTTAATGTACCAAGTCCACTGCTAAACCCTGTCCCTAACCTCCTAATCTATGTGACTTTTAAAATAATCCAGGGCTGGTGATTCAACCCCCGTCCCTGGGCAGCCTGTTCTAAGGCTTGATGACCCTTTCCATTACAAAGTTTTTCCTAATATTCAACCTAAACTTCCCCTGGTGCAACTTGAGACCATTTCTTCTCATCCTATTCCTTGTTACTTGTGAGAGGAGACCAATCCCCACCTTTCTACAACCTTCTTTCAGGTAGTTGTAGAGTGTGAAAAGGTCTCCTCACAGCCTCCTTTTCTTCAGATTAAATAGCTCCAGCTCTCTTAGCTGCAGCTCATAAGGCTTGTTCTCCAGTATTGTGGGTACATAACACACATTACATTGTTCATTAGATGAATTAATTAATTTTGCACTTGACACACTAACATGGTTCGGGTAAATGACCTGATTTTTATTCCTGTGTGCTTAATGCTTGTAGCTTATGAGGTTGCACTCAGGCCTTGTACCTACAGGCTCTCCTGTGCTTGTGGTTATGTCATGTTTTTATGACTCCCTCTGTGTGTGGCCCTGTCTGACAGGGTGGTAGTTTTATTACACTGAGAACAAAATCGGAGCTATCACTGGTACATATTTCACAAGGATGAGTTTTCTTCTAGTACATTTGCTGTGCTGATCAAAACAAATTTTATTGCTTAAATATTTCTAAAAAGTAGTCTCTGTGTTAAATGCTTTTCAATAATTTGAGAAAGCTGCAAAACCAGCTAATTATACATAGGCTTCAAAAGGATTTCAGAGAAGCATTCAAAGGAAGTATTACAGTTCAAATCTAGAAACATGATTTCATATGTTGACAGTAAATTACTACAAGAGTTCCCGTGCAAGACTTTTTAGTGGTGCATGTTTTAGCTTTTCCACAGTGCCAGCATTTTCTCTGCTGTAAGGTGCTGCATACAGGCTGCAGTGGGAGCACAGAGAGGAGTTAACATGTCCAGCTACAAGTTCAGCAAAAATTAGAAAATTTAAATCTTTTTTTTTCTTGCAAAAATTGGAGCATTTAGGAGTATGAAATAATTTTTTATTCTACTTGGATCATACAATATCCAGTGTCTTCAAATAGAGCTTACTGTTTATAAGGAGACTTGTCTCAGGAACTTACAGAAATAAGGACATGTGGGAAATATATGTGTATCTTATGCGGTTACCCAATATGATTTTCACTGTGTGATATATATGTTACTGTATATTTAATCCATAGAATGTTTTGAGGCACATATTTTCTTGGCTTCTGGGTTTTAGCACTTCCTAGTGAATACCACTTTTAAGTTCTGAATATCTTCAGTGACGCAAACAACATCTGCAGCTATATGTAACATTGGTTTATAGCATCCCATGTATTCACAGTGACACAAAGTGTTTTCAAGTAGACTTTTAGGCTTAATTGTTTACTACTACTTTTTTTTGTTTTCTTGCCCCAGATTAGTTTGCTGGCTGCGAAGAGCCACGGACACTGTGTGACCTGATGGGGGACTCTGGATCCCGACGATCAACTCTAGTATCTCGGTTGCCAATATTCAGAAGAAGTATTAGCCGAAGACACGACTCCCTTCCTTCCTCACCTTCTTCTGCTAATGCTGTTGGTGTTCACAGCTCTTCCCCATCCAGCACTAATTCCAGCTCGGGGAGCACAGGCAAACGACGGAGTATATTCCGCACTCCTTCCATTAGCTTCCATAACAAGAAGGGGAGTGAGCAGAAACCTGACTCGGCTAGTCAAAATGTTAACGTCTCTAATGGTGCCCAGTCCTCCCTCAGTGCTTTTCAAAAACTGAGCTTAGAGGAACACATTAAAAGCAGAGGAAGGCATTCAGTTGGCTTTGGTAGCTCACGTAACAAGAAGATAACAAGGTCTTTGACAGATGATTTTGAAAAGGGAAAGGAGCCATCTGCCAATAAGAATGTCTTTATAAATTGTATAAGCTCTGGGAAGAATGAAGGTGATGACTCAGGCTTTGCAGAGGAGCAGAGCCGATGTTCTGTCAAACAATCCACACGAAAACTTCTACCCAAATCTTTTTCATCACACTACAAATTTTCCAAACCAGTTCCAGAGAGTCATTCTGTTTCCTCTGTGCAGCAGTCCAGGTGCTCGCTGGAAGTTAAGTTGTATGTGGAAGGTGAACCTGTGCTTGCCAAGTCCTCTCCTCTATGTTCAGCTGAGACAACAGAGTGCATGGGAAGCTCCTTGCAGTCCCCACTGCTCTCAGCTGACCTCACAGCTGCCCAGACCCCATCTGACTTTGTAGCCCTGACAGAGGATTCTGTTTCAGAGGTTGATGCTCTGCCCAGCAATGGGACTGGGGCACCATTCACAGAGGATTTTGGCCACAATATTTCTACCTCTCAGAAGTTTAGTCCTGATGCTGCTCCTGCAGGGGAAACAGGTATCGTGGAAAGGGCTGTCTGTTCTCCTGGTATATCTCCTGTGAGTCACGCAAGCTCATGTAGTGTTGACTCTAATACTGGAATCAAAACCTCAGCAGCTAACCAAACACAGGTATTGCTGCAATCTAATGAGCTACATATTAACAACCCCAGGCATACAGGAACAATTGACTCAGAAAATGTGTGTTTGGAAACCTCTACATTACAGTGTAGAGAAGAACCAGTGATACTCTCTTCAAAGATGCAGGGGTTGAGTGAGGAGAGAGATGAAAAAACGCCACCCAGGCACTCCAGAGAGACAAATCCTGTAACGGAGTCTAAGATTGTTCCATGTTCTGAACCTCAGTCCTTTAAAGTGCAGCAGGATTATGAAACAAACCATTCTAAAGGTATGTTTCATGGTCTTTTCATTGGGGGGTTTGGTGGGGGTTTTTTGATCTCCTGTTTTCTGTAAGAATTTTTTGATCATAAAATATTTGTAGAGTTGTAACTGTCAGCGAGGAAGTTCCACTGTTATGAATCACCCCTTCAGAATTGTAGGAATCAAACAAAAATTCTATTTTATTTTTTTGGTTCAGTGGTGTTCATAGCTGTGTTTTCCTGTGGTAGAAAAGCAATTAAGAGAATATTGATTCTATGCCTCTTGTTGAAAGCTGAAGATGGGTTTTCTGAGGCATGTCTGTTGTGGAATTGAATTGCATTGTTTGAGATGGAAACACTACAGAGAAATAAACATTTGTTTGGTCTGGGTATGAAAAATAACACTATTAATCTTACATTGATTTGGGTTTCAATATTTCCTGACTCACTGTCACTCTTTTCAACTGGTGTTATAGAGTAGCTTGGAGTGGCAGAGTATGAGAGATCCTGTTTCTGCTGCCATATGAAATAACATTGTGCAAGTTATCATTATGTAATCTGTGAAACAGAGATGTAAAATTGCCATCTAAATTTCATACTGGATTTTTAGCTTATGAAAAGGATTTTGGAAATATTAACAAGTTTAAGTGGAAAGACTGTGTCTAGAAATTCCAGTCTATAGAGGTGCAGATGAATGAAGGCATGAGGACCTTGACTGAAAAACAGCTGTCACAAGCCATTTATGTATTTTCTCAATCTAACCTGAGGACTGATGCTTTCTTGCATAATCCTGAGGCTGTATCTGATGGATCAAATTTGTAAGAATTCCCACCACTGCATTTACAATGTTGGTATTAGAAGCTGAGTGAGTGTAAACTCATATGAATTCATGCTCATCTTTTCGCTTGGTCATTTATCTAGGCGCATAAGTGATAAACAATCAAAAGTAATCTTGCTTTGTGGATTCCTTGTCACTACAAAGCTGGGTTTGTTATCTTGTACATAAATGGCAATATAAAATGAAATCAATCCACTAAATTACCTTTCACCATAAGGGACTTCTTTACCTCAGATACTTAGTCACTTGGGAGAAAAAATATTTGCATTTGTGTTACTGGTTCTAAGCACTCACTTGGTCTTCCATGCGACATCTGTGAATGAGCATATCTGTTAGAATCTGAAGTACTAAACAACCAGACAGCAAAGGAGCAGTTTGCAATGATATTTAGAAATACACAGTGCATTTCAAACATGTGCATAAGCAGTTGTCTATTGAACCTGTATTTCTGGAAGTCAGCTAACTAGAGCTAAAACTGTAATAGAGGGATTTTCATAGAAGTAATTCATGTTCTCAGAAATACTAGAGCCAATGCTGCTTTATATAAATGTCAGTGATTAATTATTAGGGTTTTTATAGTACTGTTCAAAATGCAGTTAGGTTTTTTTTCCACATGTGTGATCAATGTATGCAGGATCAGAAAATAGCAAAGGCACACAAAGGGAGCATGGAAAAAGGATATTAAATGCCACAATATCCAATGAAGCTGGCAGGTACAGAAAAAGCTCATATGGCACTTGATAGGATATGGTTGCAAGTGGTTGTATCTGTTACAAACAGACTGGTAAAACAGTATCTAAAACCAGATGTGAATGCACAATACTTCTGTTCATTTTTTTTGGTAATAGATATTTTCTCTTTGGTATCTGTTCTTAGAGCTGATGTAATTATAGATAGCACTGTGCACATGACATTAGGATATGAGCAAGTTTGGTGTGCTATTTATTTCTTAGTATATCTTTGTATATTTTTATGTAATACAGAGATTTTTTTGAAAAGCCTTGGAGAAAATGTCTGTTCTCTTGCAAAAGGCAAAGGAAGATAAGATTTTTCCATGTTATGTTTATAATGCTATTAAGTTTTTCTTTTCCCCAGTCTCTAAATTTTCCTGAGCACCTCAAAATGTCATTTTTCTTATCTTTTTTCATATGTAATTTTCTAACTAGAATTGGAGACTAGTTCAGCTTTCTGGCGGCATTAGGAGGGGGCAGGTGCAGAGGTGCTATGAGGATCAAACAGGAGCTCAAACTAGCATGAACCCCTGTCCTGCACAGGGACATCAAAACAGTGACCTGGGCCTACACAAACTGCACTTGGCATGCAGGGCAAGGAAAGTTGGACCAGCAATAGTTTTTCTGGTGTATTTTACTGGACAGTAGTTTAGAAGGGCCCTAGAGTGAGGGGAAAAGGGTGGAGGAATGTTCCCTTAGGTTGTGTGAGGAGCCATGGATTGGGCTGAGTTAACTGGGTGTGGTCATTGTTGAGGGTGAACAGCAAACTGGTGTTTTACCTAGGTAAGCAGGATCTGCTTTCTACTGAACATCTCTTACATAATTGCCTTTCAATGTAAGCATACCAAGCAAAGTAGTGCTCTCATTAAGAAAATGCTTGTAGAGAATAATTCTCTGTAATGATTGCCAATTATTTCTCTATTGTAGTTGATCTTGCCAATAGCTTCAGCCCATACAGAGAATGCAAATTTCTTGAGAAACGACTGAGATCATCTTCAGAAGGTACTGCTGGAGGCAGTCGTCTAATCATAAAACCAAAGGATGGAAATGCAGAAGAGCTGAACAGCCTACGGAAGCAGAGAGCAAGTTCATCTTCTTCAAAAATGAACAGCATGGTAAGTCTTGTTCTTGCATGTGCTAGTTACTGCTTTTCAGTGGTTGGTGTAACTGCAATGAGCAGGAACAATTATACCAGTAATGGATTGTAAGAAAGGGAGGGAGAGATGAAAGCACTCTTGGGCTTCAAAAATACAATCCAGGCTTAGCTAAGAGTATTAAAAGGCTTTTTTTTTTCAGAGTAGAAAAAGTCTGCATACCTTCTGTGGAGAGGTGATAGTTGTCAGGCTTTGCTGATTTGCTTGGAAGAAAAATAATGGGAGAGGCAACTGCAGCAAAATTCACTATAACTATTTCTGAGGTAAAATACAGTGGGCTACTCTGTGGCAGTGTTTTATTGTTACTGTGTTAGTTAATTCATGGACTAGTGTCTGCTACAACTAAGATGACATTCAGGTCAGAAGTTGGATAGATGGAAAGTTGAAAGGACTGAGAACTACCTTTCAAAATTGGTGATTAGTTTAAGTACTTGCAGTCTGAGTACAAGGATAGGAGAGGACTTCGAAGGTCTTGAGGACTGGAAAAACTAAGACTATCAGATAACGCAGTACTTTTGAAACCTCTTCTGGTGAAACAATAGCAGAAAGAACTGCCTGGATGGCAAGTTTGCGCTTCCTATAGCCAGTGAGAATACACCTGTAAACAAAGGTGATCTGCTCTGGTACATTCTGCCATGTCCTGGGTCAAGCATTTCCTGAGCTGGTGAAACTCGAAGGAAGAGTACAGAGACCCACAAGGAGCCAGCAAGTCTCACAAAAGAGTGGTGGATGAGGCAGGGTGAATTTTGCTTCCCCAAATAGAGTCTGTCTTTTGGTTATGACCATAATTACTGAGTGAGCCCTCTCTGTCCTTTGTCTTCACCCTTGATCCTTTTGTTGTATTTTTCTCCTTCCCATCCCACTGGGTATGGCAGGAGGAGTGTGCGAGGGACCATGCAGTTCTTTGTTGCCAGATGGGCCTAAGCCCTGACCAGCATATGATAACATTAAACCAAGCTACATGTCCTCTATTAGTTTGAAGTATTTGTTCAATACACTGGGTGAACAAAAGGAGAATTAATTTTGTACTAATGTCTCAAATAGGTTTTCATAGAAAGTAAAAATCCCCAGATTTTTTATTCCTGCCTATAATTGCTAACCAGGTATAAAAATAAAGGGGCCTTTCTTTTTTAAGTTTATGTGACAGCCATTGCAGGACCAAATACGTCCCCGAGTGACTCAAATATGAACACAGCTGCCTTTTCTAGGATAGCTTTTCTAGTTTTCTTGAAGATGTGAAAATGATTGGTGCAAACTGATTCTATATGTCCAGTTCTGTGCTTTTTGAGTATAGTTTTACAGACCAAAACTCAGCAACTCATACCATTCCTTAGATAATTTCTATGACTGTGTGCTACTTCGAGTGCCACTAAACATCTCTTTATATATGGCTGATGTACAAGAGATTTTCCAGTGTACTGGAAGCACTGGTCCTGAAGCAATGATCACTAAACCCATTCAACTATAATGGCAGTTACTTGATGTCTTTTAGCTTGGGAAAAAAGGAGACTGAGGGATGACTTCATTAATGAAGCCAGCCTCTTCTCAGTGTCATCCAATGATAGCACAAGGGGCAGTGGGTGTAAGCCGTAACATAGGAGCTTCCACATAAATATAAGAAGAAACTTTGTCACTGTATGGGTGACAGAGCACTGGAACAGGCTGTCCCGGTAGGTTGTGGAGTGTCCTCCTGGACATGTTCTTGTGTGACTTGATCCAAGTGATCCTGTTCTGGCAGTGTGATTGCACTAAATGACCTTTCAGGATTCCTTCCGCCTTTAACATTCTGTGTTCACTGGTATACTCGCTTTGCGTACCCTGGGCAAACTGGATAACCTACACTTCAACAACAGGACTGTTCTCCTCTTAGCAGATTGTGCATATACATGAGTATTCACTGATTAATTTTATACTACCTGAAAGGGCAGGAGGCAATGTGATTTTAGGAAGAAGATTTTATACATCTGCTTTGTTTCTAGATTGTTGGTAACTTCTCAGATGGAGTAGTAAGGTAATGCAAAATTTATTTCAGCAACTTGAGTTTTAATTAGATCTTTTATCCACTAGATGATTGCACCCAGAAGTATAGCAATGAAATAAGGGGAGAATTGCTAAATACTAGAAGAAGCCTCTGCGCATGTAGTTAGAGTGGTTTTTTTGTGGTTTTGTGGGAAGTTCATATACAAATACCGCTGAATATTGTACATTGTTTGCAGCATTCAAAAATGATGTTTCAATTGTGCTGTTACATGCAGACACACAGACCATTACGCAGATTTAGTTCATGCCCTGAAAAGCTGGTTAACCCTGGCTGAAGCCTGTAAACCTTGTTTGTGTTGTTAGACTGAGGCAGATCTCTGCACTAATTCAAACACTAGGCTAGACTGATGTCATAGCTCTGTTTAGCCCAGTGTTAGTGGAATGACTGGGAAAGTAATAACAGGAAGCAAATGTGTTTGGGTGTCCAGGTAATAATTTATGTTGTCTCTTCTTGTTTTGTTTATGACATCCACTGGATTTTTCCTCCACTTAAATTAACAGGATTGTCCACCAATTCATGAATGTTTGTTGATGTTGCTTGTATTACAGTCACTTCTACATCACCCTGTGTATTCACAAATGAGTTATTCCTGCTTTTCCTCCAGTGCATGTGGATATCATCTTCATACATAAAAAAAAAGAAAAAAAGCTAGATGAAAGCTTAGGGAGATGCTGAAAGTCATTTATAATCAGGGCCATGCTACTCATAAAGGAGATCTAGGGAAAAAGTCTTTCAAAATAACTCTGCAAATGTGCTGGTCAATTTGGCAGTAATGTAAATAATGAACTGGAAAGATGCTTGAGATGAACTGCTTAGATTACTAAAAATGTGTGTTCTTCATCAGCATAGTTTCAAATCATGCCGTGACTGATTTCTGCCACAAGATGCCACCATTTCACTAAAAATGGGTTTAGACTGGCAGCATTAAGCCAAAAGTGAAAACCTGAATTCAGGACATGTTTTTACAATAGTGTGATGTTGATTAGCCTGTGCCTTTCTGAACAAAGATGGGCGATACTGATGCAATTTGAAGAGGTTCATGTTGCTGCAGAAACTTTGGTCATTTATACGTTCCAACAATGAAGTCATCAGTTATAACTTTAAATATTTAGACTTAACTTATAGATTAGTTAATACATCTCAGAATATTGACAGAGGATGGCTGTTCTTTCTCCAGATAAGTCTTCTTCCTTTCCAACATGTAAAGGAGGAAAAAAAAAAAAAGATGGAAAGCAGCATGAGAAAAGATCTGAATAACTTAATGTATGCAGCCCTGTAAGAGCAATGAATGGAAACCTGGATAGTTGAAATGTAGGACAGAATTAGAATGCCGAGGTTGAAAACAATAGGATCAGACCCCCAAATCAGTAGTGAAGTCTTTAAGATGATTATGAGACAGAACAGCAGGAAAAAGAAAGTTATATGTTACAGTACTTAGAATTAGAGTAGAAATGGATGTCTATTTGTGCAACAAAATAAGCCAATGCTTCACTTAGTACTGGTTAATCTGTAAAGATGACTTTTCTAAATCCTGAAAGCCACATTTACCAATAATAAATATTTAAAAATGAAAAGAATAAATTTTCTGATTTTTTTTTCAAGCTGCAGTAGAGATTTTGAAATGCTTAACTGAAATCAAGAAAAACCACATGCACTGCCCTACCATCATCTATCCATCTATGCTTATAAAAGGCCATCAGGATGGATAAACATGATTTCCCCTCAGTAAAACCATACTGACTGCTCCNAAAGAGACCCAGCTCCCTCAGCCTTTCCTCATCAGGGAGGTGTTCTATTTTTTTTTTGTTGGTTTTTTTTTTTTGAAGACTTGAGTTGCATTTGCTTTCCTGCTGCCCTCAGGCACTTCTCCTGTTCCCCATAATACACTAAAGATGGTGGAGTGAGTGGCCTAGCAATGACTTCCACCAGCTTCTTCCACCAGTGGGTGCATCTCATTAGGGCCCATGGATTTGTGAATGGCCAGATTGCTTAATCATTTCAGGTTCAGATGAAACCTGAAATGAAACATTTTTCAGATGCATCAAAACTGTTCTAACAATATGAACCAGGTAAGCAAAATACACGCACTCCTTTCAGGTCTTCTGCACAACCTGCTTTGCAACTAACAGGCTTAATGCTTTCTCTGAATGAGTGCATCTTGTTAGCTTGCTATACCTATATTTTGTCTGGTATCTGGTGATCATTAAAGTCTATTAATTGTTAGACTACAAGTTACGGCTCATTCTGCCACTGAATTTGGGGATTTCTGCTTAATTAAAATTTCTCTATTCTGTGTTGGACTTCTCAAAGGAGAATATTTAAGAACATTAATTCTTTCTCAACTGTTCAAGCAAATGCTGTAAGGCAGCAGTTCACTCTTTATGTGAGGTGGACTGTGATGATAGTTTGTAACTGGCTGTCTTGGTTTGGGAAGACAGGTATTAAATTCTTTCAATTTAAAGGCCTTCAGGCAAGAGATTTGGGAAAAAGGAACAACAATTCTTTATTAAGAACACTAAGGAAATAACCCAACCGTACACCCCAAACAACCAGTCAGAATATAAAGTGTCCTAGGGATCCCGACAGAGCAAAATAAAACCTGTCCCAATTTCAGTCTCTCCGGGATCGGCGGCAGGGCAGTGGTGGGAGTTCCTCGGCGGCGG
>VZRI01012054.1:74437-105208 GCA_013397515.1 Upupa epops | reverse complement strand
GAGACCATTTCCCCTAAGTGTCTGTGTTTCAATTACTACACTTTTATTTAAAATTCAGGATGTCTTTATGGGAGCAGTTGAAGTGTATGACTAATGAATACAAATTGAACAGTGTCTTGAGCTGACCTGTCTTAAGGAGGGGTCTTACCCACCTTTGAGAGACACGTCTTGTCCAGTGAGGAAGAAAAGAGTATGTATGGAATAATACAGTATCTGTGGACTGCAAAACCACGGCATTATCACATGGGTCTGGTGGTTCACAGCTAGTTTACATTCATTTGGCTTTTATGAAAAAAGAAAAAAATATGTTGAAAAATGCCCCAGTCTTGTTCAGAGTTACTAACTTAGCTTTGGTCCTTTCTTGCACACACCATTTGCTGCTGTGTAGATGCTTCAGACAATGTGATCAAGAACTAACTTGCAATGCCTTCCCATAAACTGTCTATTTATAGTCTTTGCATTATGTGAGAATAAACTCAGAATAAATACAGTGCTTTTTCCCCCCAGGCTGTAGCATTTCAAGGTAGGGTGCTTCTTCCAGCCCTTTGATTCCTCCAACTGATAAAAAAAAGAAATGTAGATGCTGTTGGGTCACTTCTTCTGTCATATTTGGAGTCATTGCTGGAGGCAATGCTAGGTGAACCCTGGGGTTAAGGATAATGCAGTGCCTGAAAATGTAGCTACAGAATCCCTAAAATTTGCCATTTAGAACAAGGGTGCATGCTAGCCTGTTAAAGACTCAGGATCACAAATGATTGAGCACCTCCTCTGAGAGAGAAGCTACCAAGCTATTCAAACTGCTTTTCAGGTTTCTGAGAGCAGAGGAGGAAAAAAGAAAGTTAATTCTTTAAAACAATGTACTCTTAGTGACAAGATATTATAAGAACTGGTACATCTATAGAAGTAGAAAATCCCTGAGTTATTGTGAATGTGCATATTCATAAATATGTATCCATTTTTTTTAATGTTCGTATTTCTAAAGTCAGCAAATAATGGCAAAGTAAAACATTCTTCTTTTTTGTGTCCAGATGCAAAATCAGGAGTAAAATAACCCATTGAGAAGTGAGTAGCAACCTACAAAGCTGGTTTGTGCAAATAAGCTCTTTGGAACAGACAGACTTAGGATGGGGGTTGAGGATGTCAGATTCTTCATTGCCTGAATTAGGCACTGATAAGATGAGACACTGAATCTCAGCATGTTCATGTCTTTGTGAGGATTTTATTTCAAAGAAATACAGAAACATGAATAAAAAACTTGAACTTAAGTGAAAGGAATAGTCAGCCATTCAGCTATGGTTCATGAATCACAGAAGCTCTTGTTTTAATAACTTGAGTGGAGAAACTAGATGCTAGGCTATTCTGAACTCCATGCTTCCTTCAGCTGTCTACTGGAAGCACCTACAGGTGGAAGAGAATAGAATTGAAGCAGGGATGCTATGCTTACTAACAGAAGAAAGAAAAGCACTACAAATGCATGGCTTTGCTCTCACATAGTATTCACTCTTCTATACAGTCTGCATAACAAAGGCAATTGTGGCATTATTAAATGGTATGAAATGATGTGCTGATTTCTTCAGGCATATTTATTGCTGCACTGTAGGAGGTCTGTAAGGTCTATTAACTAGAAAAGTTCAAAGATATTTGCTGTCCTTCAGTATTTATTTTTTAAAAAATTTCCATGAAGCAGGGTGTCTGATAAAAGGTTTTAGAATCTTCTGTTATTCCTGTAAAGCACAATTCAGTTTCTTTAATGGGGCTTTCCATTTTGGAGCCAGTTCATGAAACAGACAAAACTAAATTGTTCATGAGCCTCACTGTTGTTAGGAGAGAAAAGCCAATGTTCCTATGGGTAAGCAAAACCTTTTTAATGATCAGAAGCTTTTGTCATTATTTTGTGCTTTAATACTTCGTGAACAAATTCATAACTTGTTGTTCTGTCTCTGTGATATGGTGGCAAACAGTATGTGTGTACCAAAAGTAGAACAACCATAGAAGGTTCTGTCAAGGGCTTTGTTCAAGCTTAGAATTGTGTGGGGACTAAACAAGGAACTTTCTATTCTTTGGTGCACATTTCACAAAGCTGCAGCTTCAGGCAGTGGATTTGCATAAATGTACTGCAAGTGATTTTCCTGTTCAAGGTGAGCAGAACAGATGAGCAGATCCTGACGAGGGAAGATTTCATTTCAGAATGGGTTCCATTTTGATATGATGTTGTGTACAGGGTTGCATGCCAGTGTTAACAAAGTCACATGCTAGTGTGTATTTGTAGGTGTCATGAATGCATTTATACACTTGACTCTCAAGAGAGAAGTAACAATATATTTATTGATACAAAATTTTAACTAAGTTTGACTAGTAAATGTGGCTTTTAAACAAGATTTTATGGTAAGGTAGACCAGATTATTTACTGCATGGAGGACAGGGACAGAGAAAGCTTTTAGGAGACCCTCACATTTAAAAGACTCTATGTACCAGTTTATCTTTAAAATGTCCTTAATGAAGCTGCAAAGTAATTTGCATGCTATTAGGCACTTACTGAACATCTACTGTGGCAAGAAATATCTCAGTCTCTTAGAGAATTCTCCTTGTCAGGGGTCCCTGCCGAAGGGAAGGTCCTGGCAGCCAACTGTCATTCAGGAGAGCTCCAAGGGCTCTTGGGCTGCCCACTGTTTACCAAGGTAGGATGAGTGACTCATAGTCAAAATTACAGACCAAACTTATCTTGAGTTTATTGCTCAGTCAGCCCTTGGCTATTGTTAGAGTTAGGTGTACTGTTATCTGTTTCCCCTGAATCCATATTGAGCAGGGTACAGTCTCTGCACCTAGAGGCATTGTTGTTGCACGTTAGCTCAGAAGCAGAGTACAGAGATAAAGATCATGTTGATGGGAGGGGTTAACCATAAAGTCGAAGTAGGAATAGTTGTACTTTGAAGTGCAAACAATATGTAATATATGGAAGAATGAAATATTTTTACTATTATGGGTAGCTTTACAGTAAAGATGAACTTGAATAGGTCTGTGTTGGTAATGATATGGCTGAGTATACATTAAAAGGCCATGTATCTACCAGTAGAAGAAAAGCTTATCAGTGTTACTGCCTGTTTTCCGGTCTACTTTAATGTTTTATTATACAAGCTGTGGGAAATTATTTTATGCTAACTGTGTATCTAGACCAAAATCAGACTATTTTGTTTTCTCCTGCCCTTGCTTTACTAAGGTAAGAGGTGGTGATGTGTGCAAGGAGAAGGCAAGTATTAGTGAGTGGCATACAGCAAAACTTCATGGAGTAGAGAACACAGCATTTGCTTGTGTGTATACAAGAGATGATATCAAGCTTCCAAGTACATATAAAGCTCTCTCCAGATCCCTAGTAGCTCTTTCTAAATTTGTGTGTAGTTGGCAATTGCCCACTGTGCTGTTTCCTGTAGAGCCAATGCAACTATTTTTAACTATTGCATTAAAAAAGGCGCAGGCAGCACTACACACTTTGTGTTATACATGGTGTGATGGTAGGCACTGAAGTAGGAATCTCGTAGCAGCTCAGTGGGCTAACACATGAAATTATTCCAGTATCTTATGGGAAATAATTGACTTTGAATTTTCTGGTTTTTTTTTTTTTGGTGACTGTTCTGCTGTTCTTAATGCTTTTTGTCTGATGCTTCCATGTATATTTTCTGGAAGGGCTGCTGATCATAACTGCTTGTTTGTCAGCCTTTCAGTGAATGTTCTTTATCCATTAATTCATCTGTCATGCATGAATTCATTTATCATCCTTTTGCACTGAATTCCCCTCTTGTAGAGAGATATTTGTTCTTGTCAGAAGATGTGTTGCACCATGGTGCAGAAAGATGCAAGCATTACAGGTAACATATTTTATTACTTCTATTGAAACAGAGGAAAAAATGTTTCCGCTTTTGGCACATAAAGACTTTTTGGCACTTTTCAGAGCCTATTCTTTAGGTAATAAGTTATTATCCTGGAGTAAGTGTTTCTGTCCAGGGAACACATCTGCTTTTTCTAGCTATAAAATAGGCTCAGTAAACGCTATTATTTCTTGTAATAAACTTTGCCTCTCCTAGGTCTTCACTCAATCAATGGTTTCAACAACTGGTTTCTCATTTTTCTGCTTTTGTGTGCTTTCAGCCAACACAAGCACAATGTAAGCTCACTATTTTTCACACGTGTAGAAAAGCAGTCATACATCTGAAAAATTAAAACTATTGTCAGTTAATAACTTTGTTGAACCACTGTTTTTACAAAGATGATGCTATTGCTTGTCTCCCACTGCAGCTATTTGCTGCCAACGCCTACTTCTTCATGTTTATGTTGTTGATTTAAAAACAAGAAAAAAAGTGGCATCTTTCTCAATTTGGCAGCTTAAGTTATTTACATTTTCAGATGAAAGCTGCCAAGCTCTATTAGGGGGATGAGCTCACGTGGGAGCTACTTCTGTCATTTTCACACACTCAGGTTGTTTTCTATAGACTTGTTCACTTCAACTGTCAACCTGCAAAGTCATTTATGACATTTGCACATGAGGTGCTGCAAGAGTCAGCTAATGGTAACAGGAAATCCCATTTGTACATAGTAGAAGGGATGAGTTCAGGGACTTGTGCTTTCATTGCTTATAATTGATGATGCTTTGTATATCTTGGTGTAATAGTTGCAGAGAATGCTGTTGTCTAGCAGATCCTGATTGACAGGATCCTTTCTTCTAAGAGGTGTGGACAGCAGAGAATAGTTGAGGTAATAGCAAGTTTCTCTGCTAATCACAGGCACATCTCTCAAGATAAAGAAACAAAACCCCATTTTGAGCTTGTATATTGCATTTATGCATGCAGTAGCTGCAGGGCTGCGTTTTAAAGCTTTTAAAAATTTTTTATTTGGCAGCGCTGGCAGACAGTTAGATATCCATAGGAATAAATGCTAAGAAGAGACCACAAAGACAAAAAGCTTGTAACATATTGCCGTATAACAATGATTGCAAGAGAAAGCTTTCATGGCTCCCGGAAATGAAGCATGCTGCACCAGATGTTGAGAACTTGTGGACTGTTTGGTTTTATTGAGATGTTTGTGATTACTCTTTAGAGAACAAAGACATTATCGGCTGAATTTCTTACAGTGCTTGGCTGCTGTTCCTTCCATACATTAAAAAAGGCAACTTTTGAAGGAGGTGTGTAGAGCTGTACCTATTTGATAGCTGCAGTAATCTGGCACTTGCTTTAGTTTGCTCTGGTGGCAAGTTGGCTTAGTTCTCTTTCTTTGAGTTCTGGAGGGCCATTTTCTTTTCAGATGGTGAAAGCTGGTGTAGATGCACAAGCCCATTTAAGAGAGTGCCAATTTGCTGTCTCTCTAAGGTCTTTGTCAGCCCTGTGTATTTTTCTCAGACATACAAGATTGCTAACCCTGGTAGTTCCTGCATGCTAAAGGACTGCTTATGCTTTTAACTTCTAGTAGGGCTCAGCTAGTGATGTATTTCCCTTGTCTGCTTTTCCTTTGTTTTTTTCAAAAGCCTTGGTGAATCTGACCTTAACAAAGCATTTCAAGGGACTGGCAAGAACAGCATCATTCCTTCTGGGCTGTCTTGCAACTATGACATAGAGCTGATTATATTTTGCATTGGTTCCTGGCATTTCTCATTTATATACTGAAGATTATGTCTCTGATTATTTTTCTGAGCAAGTCTTTCAGCCTAGAGCTGAAAGGAAGAGATAATTTAGCTAACTCCTAAGAATCTTTTGTACTAACGCTAATGTAATAAATAAATTACTTACATGTGATCTTAATTCTACTGTGTTTGGATTCTAGTCTTCTAACGCTGGACATTTGTCTTCTGTGGTCTTATGTAGCACATGCCTCATTGGAGCTCTCAGTAAAATTTAACATTTAAATCATGGTTAATTTTCCTGGTGCATTTTGTAGTCAGTGGAGAAAAGGGCTCCTCCATGCGGTAACTAACAGAGGCTTGATCTCCATTCAAAGCCATGTGTTACTTACTTGCTGACTGCGAGAACCTCAAGAGATTAGCCTCACTGGGCTGGTTCATCTTCTGTTTCACTATTAAATCATTCAACCCACTTTTGTTAATTTGTTCTCTGTGATGGCAAATCATGTGCCATATGGGTCCAGACCAGGCTTTTAGTGAACCACATGATTACCTGTCTCCAACAATAGGGGTTTTTCCCCTTGCCTCTCTGTGCTGTTAACTCCACAGTTAAGTATCTGGTGTTTTGGTATTAGTTATTTAAATGGGGTAAGTTTGTATCTTTGTCTGACCCAGTTGAGATGCTGTGCACAATAGTGCTTTATTAAATGGGAATTTGATTTAGTATAGCCAAATAAATGCTCTGTCACATTTTACAGAGATCTTTTTTCTGTGCTTACTGCATGCTGCCATGTATAATATATAGGAGCCAGCATTCTTTTATGCTGCTTTGCTATGAATCCATGTTTTCCCTGGAAATGTTTATTTTATTTGCCAGGAGATTTTGCATTCTTGAGTCTTCTTAGCCTTGCTGCTAAATTATTTCAAGAAGTCTTCAAAGCATCCAGATTAGAAGGGGATCAGAGGGCATCACAAACAGTTGCGGCAAACCTGCAAAAATTACTTGTTTCAGGTTTTCAGTTTATTTGCTGCCCTTAGAGATCTTTGGTAGAGGGACAGACTTGGGGACAGGAGATGGAAGATGACTTTGATAAAGTCTAGATGTCATCCAGAAGTTCTAGGGTCCAGCATTAGGGTGTTGTTCATCATTAGCAGACATGGCAGAAATGATACTTTGGTTTACCAGCACAACAACTATAAACTGTGAACTAAGCTGCCAATAGAGCAGGTTTTTCCAACACAGTTTTCCTCCCTTTAGTCTGTGATCCTTGAAGTCAGGAGGCCATATTCATTCCCCAAAATGCATTTAGCATTCTCTAACGTGTGCAGTTACTGCACTGTTCATCCTGGGGTCTTCCATTTCAATCTCAAGCAGCTGGAGACTGTTTTCTGTCAGACACACAAATATTTCATTGCAAACTTGCAAAAAGAACCTAGGAGACTTCTATGACTCTTGCACTGAAATTCATCAATTTATTAGCATTTTTGAAAAAAAAAATATTAGCATTAAAAACATTCAGACTTCAGACTGCAGATCAGGGATGTTCAGTTGTTGACTTAGTACCCTGAAATAAGGTTCTGTAACTTTGGAAAAAAAAGTATACCCTCACCTTTACTTTCCCAAGGCATCACAGTAGACAAAGCATAACACTTTGTCCTAGGGTTGCATTTTTTGTTAGAACAAAATTCTCTTATTGAGGAGCTCATAGTATAATCAATTGAAATTTTGTATGAGGAAAGGCAGGATGTAAAAGATTGGATATAGCCAGGGATCACACCAATATTCTTCAAGATACTCAACTATAGATTGTATTGTCACGTATGGGAACATACCTGCAGTTTACATTGCTTGTTTTATGCTCCATTAAATCTTCTTTCTCATGAAGTCTTAGGAATTCTCTTGGATTTTTTAAAAATCCAGTCCAAAAAAGAAGTAGTATAAATTTAATCAATGCTTCTTTCTAATGAAGTTATATATTTCCCAATTCTTACAGGAATTGAAGTCATATTGTACTCTCTTATTTGCATGATACCGTGAACTGAAGAGCTGAAAAATGGGTGAAAAAACACTCTAGGTTTTTGTAATGTGTGAATAAACTTTTAATGTCATCAGCTTAGAAATGTCAGTCACTAAGCAGGTAGATTCCCTTTTGCCTGAGACAGTAAAAAAATGTGTTCTAAACAGTACTTAAAACTCTTCTTTTTTTCTTAACATACTCTAAAGGAAGAGAAGGGTCAAGAAAAGAAAAAAGCCATGGTGCTCTCAAAAACTCCCATGGTAGTACAATGATTTTACTTCAACTGTTTTGCAAAAAGACTGGCAAGAGCTTGCTGTGGTGACTGTTAATGTATTGTTAAAAAAATACCATCTGAAAAAAGCTGGCTGTGTCATTGGTTCCTGAGAGAGCCTTGAAAAAGAGTGCGACAGGGAAGGAGATTACTGGGTTTGCAAGCAGATATTACAGTATCCTTGTAAGGCAGAATGATTTTTGTATCATTTTAACCAATAAGCTGAAATTATAGGCAGAGTTAAAAAAATATGGGAGTAATAGACCTAACAGCAGAATATTTAGAGAGCAGGTATTACTCTTTCATTACCCGCTTCTCCCTGTTGATTGATGTATTAGGGTAATTTCATTTGCTGATGCCTTTGGAATTTATTTCTAACTATGCATGTGTTATATAGCACTATGTCATGTGCTTCAGTGTTTCTGCTTACTGACTCCAGGGTAAAATCTGTTTTAGACTTGATACACCACATTTCACCCATTACATTCTCAAAAAAGACAAATGATTGTAGATCTTTCCATATCAACAACTCATAAATAGGGCCTTTAGGATTTAAAAGCTCCTTCCTTATGTCCTTTCCTGCACTGGTGTAAGCACTGAATAAACAGTAGGGAATAAGGATCAACAACACATTGTAATTACAAATAAAGGTGTTTTAAAACAGTAAGACATTACTTTGATGGTCACTTTGCATAGTTGGCCACCCCAGTAATATGCTATTCACTGAGAACATAATGCGCCTTTGTCCTTAACTCAAATATGCACATTATAAATAGGAAGCTTAACATTGTAAGAAGGAAGTTATAGCCTAGTTATTAAATTATTCCATTGTATTTTAAACAAGCCTGTAATCACTGTGCTCTTAAATCCTTATTCACAGCTCTCTCATTTGGAACTCTCCATCAGACATTAATGGAACACTGTCAATCTTGCTGGTGTTTATTTTCCATTACTGTTTGTTGATTCCAGTACTGGTAAAAGGACCCCATTTATCTGATGTGTTTAACTTGCAGATTCTTCATGGTCACAGCATTGCCTTTATAACTGTACCAAGCTCAGAATGCTATACACATTTTAAAATATTTGTGGTAATTTCATCTAGATCTTTTGGCAGTCCAGTTTGTTTACCATAATAGAAAGGAAGTATCTCTTCATAGTCATTATGGATGTGTTCGATGTACATACTTAGCATAAATGCCTTTATTTTTCTGAGATACTGTGGTGAAGGCATGTTAATAAAACCCTGACAGATTTTTTTTCTTGTTTCTTGGTGAGGGAATTTGATTTGTTGTACCTGGAACTGCAGGTTGTTAAAAGAGGAGGAGCTGTTAGCTATGAGGGTCTACCTTAGCCTTTCTCATAAGCTTATTGCATAGCTTGACCCAGGTTGCTTAAATGTGGTGTTTTTTTCCACATCTGAAAAAAAAAAACCTATAATGCAATCATTTTGCTGGCTTTGAAGATGCTAATGTAATGAGGGATTATCTCCCTAGAAGCAATAAGGTAATAAAGGGTGTTTTCCTGGAGAGTTTTGCTGTCTCTTATTTTGTCCTTTTTAGTTTAGAGTCCAGATGTATGCAAGAAATGAAGTCCTGGCCGAGTTCTGGATTTTGCTTAATGAACAGAATCAGAAGCTGCTGTGTATATTTGTGTGACAAAGGAAAGCTAAACAAATGGTTTCTTGTAATTTTGAGGTAGCTACTTTGTGTTATATATTTCAGTTCTAACAGATTTCTGGTGGGTTTGCGACTGGAAATGTACTACAGAATGTTGATTCAACAACTGTTATATTGCTCAGAAATGATTTTCCATTCAGTAAAATTGTCATAGCTAATGTATAGGTATCAGTTTATTTATGAGGCTGGCATTTCAGCCAAGTGACATTTATTAAGGCGAAAGTAAATTTTTCCTCTTTGCCTCACAAGCAAAGAACAAAATTTATTTCAGGTATTAATATTTATATGAAGGAAGGAAATAGTCATTCATTTAAGGAAAATCATAGATTTCTTTAATCTGGGGAGAAAAATTATGTTGCATTTAAAAATCATCCAGCTATCCACCAAGGCAACCCTGTTCTAGCTTTTGCTGTAGTTCAAACCTCCATTAACTTGCCTGGCTTTGTTGTCTTTATATTACTAGGAGGAAAAAAAATGTGGTTTGTTGTCCATTGACTGGCCAAGCACATCCAATCTTCAGTTGAAAATGAAAACTTTGACTCTAGTTAGCCTGCAGTCGTGGCTGACCTGATAAAATGAACCAAAGCTATTTATCTTCAACAGAAAATTGCGTGTATGAAGAACAAATAAATAAATAAAAGCACAACCCTAGGAGAAATTTAGCAAAATACCATTAAGATTAACAGTATTCTGGTTCTTTGGCAGTTTAGAGGCTTTCTTGCTAGTGTCAGATGTGCAGTTTGTGAGTGCAATAGTTTTGTGCATTTTGGAACTACCTGGCATTAATTTACCATTCATCTTGCAGGTGCTGTATTGAAGTGCATTGTAGTCACCATAGAATCCACAATTCGAACATAAAAGTCCTCAGCATGAGAATGGATATTCTGTTTTGATAAGGTCTTGCTGAACAGTCGCTTCCAGGGCGACTATTTGAAGCCTACTGCTTTTTATGCTTTAGGCAACATAGTTGACTCTGGCTTGACAGTGCAGTTTGCTGGGATATCAGGCACCATGATGTCCAGTGGAATAACTGGGAATATTCAATCAAAGCTGGTAGATATATTTTAATATGAATTTTTCCTTTTTTCAAATGAGATTTTCTGGAAACCTTGGAGAGTTATTTTAGCTACATATCAAATACTACCAGGGAAGCAACTCTCCGTGGCAGGGGACCAACATTCTGTGGTTTCATAGAATCATTAAGGTTGGAAGAGAACTCTAAGATATCAAATCCAACTGTCAATTCAATGTCACTGTGCCCACTAAACCATGTTTCCTAGAGCCACATCTATGTGTTTTTTTAATGCCTTTAGGGACAGTGACCACATTGCTTTCCTGGGCAGCCTGTTGCAATACTTGACTACTCTTTTAGTTAATTTTTTCCTAATGCCTAATCTAAACCTCCCTTGGCTCAACTGAGACCATTTTCTCTGGTTCCATTGCTAGTGACTTGGGTGGCTCTTTTTTGGACCTGCTCCAATATCTAAATGTCCTTCTTGTATTGAATTGCCCGAAACTGAAAACAGTGTTTGAGATGATGCGTCACTAGTGCTGAGTATAGGGGAAGGATCGCTTCTCCAGTCCTGCTGGCCACACTGTTTCTGATGCAGGCCAGGATGTTGTTTGCCGCCTTGGCTGCCTGGGCATACTGCTGGCTCATGGTCGGCCATCAGTCAACATCCCCAGGTCCTTTTCCACTGAGCAGTTCTTCATCTACTCTTCTCCAAGCCTATAGTGTTGCTGGGGGTTGTTGTGACTGAAGTGTAGAACACAGGAATCCCGATGTGGCCTCACTAAGGGAGAGTAGGGGGGGAGGAGAAGCTGCCTTGACCTGCTGGTTGTACTCTTAATGCACCCCAGGATACCACTGGCTTTCTTGGCCACTATGGCACATTGCTGGCTCATCAGCAGGACTCCTAGGACATTGACTGGAAAGTTGCTTTCTAGTCAACCCCCAGTCTGTACAGGTGCATGAGGTTATTCCTGCCACGGTGCAGGACTCTGAACTTGCCCATGTTGAACCTCATTTGCTTCCTCCCTGCCCAACTCTCCAGTCTGTCCAGGTCTCAGTGAATGGCAGCACAGCTCTCTGGTGTGTCAGCCACTCCTGCCAGCTTTGTATCATCAGCAAACTTGCTGAGGATACACTTGATCCTTTCATCCAGGTCACTGATGAATAATTTTGAACAGTATTGGACCCAGTACTGACCCCTGGGCAGCGCTGCTAGCTAGAGGCCTCCAAATACACTGTGCAACACTGATCATTGGAGCAAACTTGTTATCCCTCTTGCACTGAGATCAACAGTAAAGTACTGCTTGCAGCAGTATCAGAGGCAAGTATATGTGGTGGTTGTTTTTTTTCCCTTTGCAATACTGAATTGAGTTTGTCTTCTGATAATTTTACCTGTGGACATGAAACGTTGGTATCCAAGTCAGAATTAAAGGGCAGATAGCCATTATGGAGTATTTAAATATCTCATTGCAGTGTTTAGATCCACAGGTGTTAGTTTTCTTGCCTTTTATGTATTTATTTATAAGAAAGCTGAGACAATGTTAAAAAAAAGGGAAAAAATACCTTGAACTTTTGCATGGATTATGGAGAATAATCGGCTGTTAATTCTGTGTATTCACATGTGGTAACTCGCAGTTCTGTATGTTTTTACTTGCTGTTTTCTGCTCATATGTAGGTTTTAACAATATTGTTGCTCATATGAATACATTTTAGGTATATGAATGTCTGTTCAAGGACAGTGATTTAAAGTTTTACTTAATGCTTTAATACAACCCTTGATCAAGTTAATGAAAGTCTGTGCCACCAGAGGAACAATCTTGTCTGGCTGGGCTCTGCTCTAATCTTACAGATCAGCACAGACTGGAGGACAGCAGATGAGAAGCCCAAGTTTGAATTTGTAGTACTGAGAGTATATTATACTTTGAGGTGGCTAGTTTTATCATTCACCAGTAAAATAATAAAACACACTTTCACAGATCCTTTGAGAGTGATGCTGAGCACTATGCAGCCTATCACAGGTAAATAAAGTGGTACAAAAATATTGATGCTTCAGGCACAAATCATGTGTTTTTTTATAACACACTGCTTCATTTATATTAAAATTTGTTTAGCAGAAAAACCCCCACACTGCTGGTGAGAAATGTGAGTCCTTGCAGATCTTGTATTCTGTGCTTATATTAAGAATTAGTCTGGTGGTAAGTGGTGTCACATCTAGTTGGTGACCTGTTACTAGTGGTGTCACCTAAGGGTTGCTGTTGGGTCCGGTCCTGTTCAACATCTTCGTTGATGATATTGACGATGGGTTGGAATCCATCGTGGTCAAATTTGCAGATGACACCAACTTGGAACCTGTGTTGACCTGTTGGAGGGTTGGAGGGCCCTGCAGAGGGACTTGGACAGACTGGAAAGATGGGCAGACTCTAATAGGATGAGTTTTAACAAGTCTGTCAGGTTCTGCATTTTGGTTATAACAACCCCAGGCAGAACTACAGGCTGGGAATGGAGTTCTTAGAGACTACCCAGGTAGAAAGAGACTTGGGGGTACTGGTGGACAGTAAACTTAGCATGAGTCAGCAATGTGCCCAGGTGGCCAAGAGGGCTAATGGCATCCTGGCCTGAATCAAGAATGGTGTGGCCAGCAGGGAGAGGGAGGTTATCCTCCCCCTGTATTGGGCACTGGTTAGACTGTACCTGGAGTATTGTGTTCAGTTCTGGGCCCCTCAGTTTATGAAGGATATCGAGGTGCTGGAACGAGTCCAGAGAAAAGCGAGTAGAATGGTAAAGGGCCTCTAAGGTAAGCCCTACGAGGAGAGGCTGATGGAGCTGGGTCTGTTTAGCCTGGAAAAGAGGAGGCTCAGGGGTGACCTTATCGCTGTCTGTAACTACCTAAAAGGTGGTTGTAGTCAGGCGGGGCACGGTCTTTTCTCATAGGACACTGGAGCCAGGATGAGGGGTCACAGTCTTAAGCTCCATCGGGAGAGGTTTAGACTTGACATTAGGAAAAGGTTTTTTACTGAAAGAGTGATCTGATTTTTGGAACAGGCTCCCCATGGAGGTGGTCGAGTCACCATCTCTGGAGGTGTTTAAAGTTAGGCTGGACGAAGTACTGAATGGCATGATCTAGATGTCAGATGTTTAGGTTTACTTGGTTAGTTTTAGGTTGGACTGGATGATCTTTAAGGTCTTTTCCGGCCTCATCGTTACTGTGATACTGTGATATGTGAATATGAAAAGCCAGGACCAGTCCTGTGCTTAGAAGCAGAGGAAGAGAGCAGCGGAAAGAAGCTCCCTCTGCTGGTACATCCTCCCATGCCTTTTATTTGATTTCTTTGTGTATTGAAATGGGTGTTTAGTGTTTAGCTAGGAATTTGCTTTCATTAGTGCCAGAATTCTTCCAGGACAATTTGTTAGCTGGATATAATTTTATGCTAGAGTGAAGGTAAGCTTGGGAAGAACTCTGTCTAACTGTGAGAGACATGGGAAAGTTACTAGTGACTGAAGTACGGGGATGTAGAAACACAAACTCAGTTGTGAGTATAGAGTATTGATGCCATTATAAGCAGCAATATCTCAGTCATTTCTGAAGTATGAAGAAGATAGTAGCAATGGGAGTGATCACAGAAAGATATGCACAATATTTGAATTGAGTTCAAACCACTTCAGAAGAGAAATTTGGGGAGGTACTCAAGTCTTTTTTGCAAATGTGTTGAAATCTGATGGAAGGATGGAGGAATTCCTTCTCTGTATTCCAAATGGATAGGAGAAGAATTTGTTTTAATTTGTGTTAAGGGAGGGTGAAGGCTGCCCAGAGAGATAGTGGAGGTCCCATACTGTGGTATGCTCAAGGTCAGGCTGGATGAAACTCTGAGCAACCTGATCTAGATTAAGTCCTTGCTCACTGCAGGGGCTTGGACTAGATGAGCTTTAAAGGTACCTTTCAACACAATGCATTCTGTGATTCTTTGTGCATTAAGCAATGCTTTCTGATGGGAAGAATGGTAAAAATACAGTGTTAGTTTGAATAAAGGTTTTGAGGAAATTTAAAAGGACAAATTGGATAAGCAGTGGATAGAAATTAAATGCATGTTCTTCCTTCTGCCTTGGGGTAGCAGGCTTGATTCAGTAACTGCTCTTATCCTGCTTTAGTCTGTGACTTCCCATGGTTCTGCATTATGGGCTCTGGACAGTTGTGAAGCTTCAATGTGACTTTCTAGCAGTTAGGCCTGAGGTATGTAGAAGGCACAAAGCAATACAGGAAGAGTTTTCAACAGACAATTCATTTATTCTCTGTGTGTGTCACAGCAGTGAAGAGGAAGAAAAAAATCTGTTATTAGAAGAGCCAGTGCCAGAGTGTGCGCAAGAATGTGAACTACTAATTGAAAGCACTATTAGATAAGAATTAATTGGAATTATCTTTCCTGTTGGATAGCAGTCATTGCTATTAAGTCTTTGGGCCCATATATTCCATTTGAGATAGTTTCTGGAGTACATATTTGTGTGTGAGGTACAGTAGCCTATGTGTAACAGCTGTCACCGTGCATGTCTTTGCAATGCAGTCACTCAGGACCACTTCATTAGCAATGTCTCAGGTTTTTTTTTTTTGCCTTGAGCACAGTGCATTTTTGTGAACTTGTCTACAGTGTCATTTTACAAACTCCCTTCAGTTGAACATAGCAAAGTATGCTAGTACCCCAGCAAATTGGTGGAAAGCTAAGTGCTGTTTGTTTTTACTGAACTAGTATAACCCCACTCCTTTTCAGGGGCAAAATTGTATGTTTTGCATGTTGTAGATGTTTCCTGGGTACCGTCGCAATCAGACATCTGAAATTCCAATAACTTTCTCTGTTTTTAGTGCAACCTGTTGGTTACTGTTGAACCTTGAGCCAACCAGCAATAGTAAAAGCTACATAATTTGACAACACAAAATCAACCTGAGACTGAGTGGAAGTATGAAAAAATACATTTAAAGTTTTCTTCTAAGGGAAAAAGGTGATAACATGGTGAGAGGTAGGATTTGCTTTATTTCATTTCCCAAAAATCACCTGCCAAATCTTCTAAGGAACACAGTGTTTGAAACTCTCCCAGCCCTATTCACAAGATATTGCTGAGTAAGATTACTCTTTTTGTTCTATATAATTCACCAAACATCCTGCAGCAGCAAATAAAGCATCTTGCATTTCATATAGCTGAAGGAATGTGTTAGTATTCACTGAATGTATTATCTACCATTTAGAAGAAAAATATCCCATATTTTAAATGGGAGATAGCTCTCCTAAGAGTGTCGTGTCATTCCCACCATGTACCACTTAATTTTCTATTCCCTTTCTCTTTCTACCCTTGATTAAATACTGTACTGCAGTGCTCATGAGAATAATTGGGATGAGCAGAAGCATTACTAACAGGAAAAATTGCAGCCTCCAGCAAGTACTTTTTCTTATTAGTCAATGTGTCACCTTACGAGAATGTGATTAATTTTAGATCAGAACTTCACTTTAATGATGTGCTGATGTACTGCTGTGTCTGGGACATTTTTTCCCCTAGCCCCAAAACATCTGCTAGGCATCAGCATAGTTCTTGTTTTATTTTTATATCTGCAATGACCACTTATGACAGAAAAGCTTTTTCGGCTAATACTGTATCTTCACTGAGGTTTGTATCTTGGCCTGATGCCTAATGCCACAGAACTAGTGGTAATGCAATACCTGGAGGCTTTCCTTAAACCTCAGTGAGAGGCCTGTTTTGATAAAACTTTATTTATGGGGAGGCTTGGCTGAAGCACCGGTTTGGAGATCTTGGATTTGTTTTTTTTTTACTGTGCTGTGCAAATTAAAAGCCCCTGAGAGTTTGAGAAAAAGAGTATGTCTTCCTCCTTGTTATCATGGCACATATCCTGCATTATCTGGATCCTGCGATGAACAATGAAAGAAGCACAAAACATTGATGCTTGCTAAGCTTTGCTTTGGTGGGGACTGCTGATGTTGGTGCTGGGATTGGATGCTAATCAAACCAGCTGAATCAAAACTGGGACTTTCTCAGATTATTCCATATGGCCAAATTATGCTTGTTTTGGAAATTACAAGGCAGTAGTGTCCTCTATATAATAACCTTGGACACATATGAAAAAGGCAAAAGACCTGTTCTCCCAATGATTCGGTGTCCTGAGCAATTATTTTTATTGGTAATGGAACAGAGAAATGTATAATATCTAATTATTATGGTTTAATAAATATCATAATAGTACATCATATCATATTACAGCCTCACCTCCATTCCAGGAATGGTGATGGAACAATTTGTCCTGGACGTTATCTCTAGGCATATCAAGGACAAGAGGGTCATTAGGGACAGTCAGTATGGCTTCACTAAAGGGAAGTCATGCTTGACCAACCTGATAGCCTTTTATGAGGGCATAACCGGGTGGATAGACAGGCCTTCAGGTTGAAGAGCTGCTAGAGGGTGTCCAGTGTAGAGCAATGAAGATGATGAAGGAAGTAGAACATCTCCCTTATGAGGAAAGGCTGAGGGAGCTGGGTCTCTAGCTTCAAGAACAGGAGGCTGAGGGGTGACCTCATTCATGTCTATAAATATGTGGGGGGTGGGTGTCAGGAGGATGGAGCCAGGCTCTTCTCAAGGTCGTCTAGTGATAGGACAAGGGGCAATGGATGCAAGCTGGAGCAGTGGAGGTTCCATATCAATATCAGAAGGAACTTCTTCACAGTGAGGGTCACAGAGCATTGGAACAGGCTGCTCAGGGGAATTGTGGAGTCTCCTTCTCTGAAGACATTCAAGACCTGCCTAGATGTGTTCCTGTGTGACTTGGTCTAAGTGATCATGCTGTGTCGGGGGATTGGACTAGATGATCTTTTGAGGTTCCTTCTGATCCCTAATGATTCTATGAATACCATAATACCAATACTACCAAAGTAAATGGTATCATGCATAAACATGTGATATAGTGTAGATGGATACAGAAACTTCTTATGATTGTGATTCTTGGAGGTTTTTTATATAAGTAAGATTAAATGGTAAGTCACACTGAAGAACTTCCTGTGTCTTCTTTCATAGTGTCTTTAAATCACCAGGACTGGGCCACAGTCCCATAACAATATTATGCCCAGTTTAAGAGCTCCCATGGAGAAATGAGCAGAGAGACACTAGATCACCAGTCACAAGTCGAGTGATTTTTTTTTTTTTTTTTTTTGTAGTAGGACTGAGATCTGGGATTTCAGACAACCTTTTTGGTGTTATTTATTTAATTCACTTTTTAAAACCTGTTTCTGTCTAAGGGAAGTTTTACAATACAAAGTTTACATATAGAGGGCAGAAGTCTACCTTATCATCTCCTTATTTTTCTTTGAAAAGAGAGCATGTGTGTGTTTGGTTGAGGTCCAGTTATAACAGACAATGCAACTGGAACTACTGCACACAGGCTACATTTAAGCTATCAGGTCTGCCACTGATAACAGCAATAACAATGTTCTTAAATTTTGGGTAGCACTAATTATCTAAAGTCATACACCTTTCCATAACTGCTTACATTTATGATAGAGGCAAAATTGTAAGTGATTATGCTGCGGTATCAGTACATGATTTGTCTTTTTCAGATGTCTAAGAATATGTCTGCTGGTTGTGCTTAGAATTTAATTTTTGATTACCTGTTTTTTGTGAGTTAAGCAGACTACAAACTGCAGTTCAAAGTCATTATTTTAGGAAATGCATTGACATTAAATCTACAGGCTTTCTGGATACTCTGAATCTCACCATGGCATTTATTTTTCCTCTCAGCCACTCGGTGGCACTAGGCTTCTTTGTAAGGAGCAACTCTGATGTGAAACGTCCCTGTGCTTGGAGTAAGAGGCTGCTCGATTTCTGTTACAGAATGGTAGCTAAGCCTTTTGATTAAAGCATAAATTATGTTTTTCTTATGTAAGACAAATCAGTGTATGATCATATTTTGGAAGCGTTTAGTCAAACCATGCCCTTCGGCTGTGTCGAGAAATGTGTTTCAGTGTTGGGAGGAGAGCAAGCCAGGTGCTCTGGCTCATCAGCAGGTTATGCCTGGGACAAGAAACGCTCTTGGAGCTTTTACACTGATGGCATTGTCACAGCCAGGGAGCAGTAACACTGCTATGACTCTATGAAATTGTCCGCTCATTCTTCTTGTGGTTGTAAGCATCTGAGATCCCTCAGCAGTAAAGAAGCCCGACAGATAAATTACCATGGCAAGGCAAAGCCTTACACTGAAGCTTTGGAGGTGTCGAGCTTCAACTTCAGAGGTGTGTGGCATGGTCTGCAGGGAAGAGGTTTATAGATTCATAGAATGGTTCAGGTTGGAAGGGACTTTAAAGAGCATCTAGGTCCAACTCCCCTGCCATGAGCAGGAACACCCCCCACTAGATTAGGTTGCTCAACGCCTCATCCGATCTGGTNACCCCCCCCTCCCGTGTGGTTTGAACCCTCCCGGGGGGGGGGGGGGGCAGCCACAACCTCCCTGAGCAACCTGTTCCAGTGTCTCAGCACCCTCATTGTGAAGAGCTTCCTCCTGACTTCCAGTCTAAACCTATCCTCTTCCAGCTTGAAACCATTACCCCTGGTCTTACCACTACAAGCACTTGGAAACAGTCGTCTGTCCTGTCCCCCGTCCCCCCCCAACTTTCCTGTAGCCCCCTTCATGTACTGAAACGCTGCTATAAGACCTTCCCGGAGTCTCCTCTTCTCCAGGCTAAACAGCCCCAACTCTCTCAACCTGTTACCATAGAAGAGGTGCTCCAGCCCTCCAGTCATCCTAAAGAGATGCCTAAAGGTGCTGGGCAACTGGTAGCTTGACCAGTTCTTGCAACATGGAGAGACATTTTGAGTGAGAGGATGGCCCTGCTAGCTAGCACACTTTTACTTTGCCTCTCTAAACAGTAAGAGGCTGGAAAAGAAGTTTGTAGCTTTTTAAACTGTAGAGTAGCAGTTGTTCACAGTTGCTCTCAGTAACAATGCAAGGACCATATGAAAGGGAAAGTAAAATCCTACTGTACTGCTGTATAGCAGAGGTTAGGCATAGTTTCCTTTTTACTGTGAATTGTCACAAGGTGTTCCAGAGAGGAATGTTTTAATAGCACACAAACATTGTACGCGAATGAAAAGTAAATTCAATATTTTAATAAATTAAATGTTATTAAAAGTGAATTTAATATTTATTGTGTTGCTAATAAATGTAATAATTTGGTATGACACCATGCAAAAAGAAAGAAGTGAATATGTGAGTTTTCTGTTTAATATTGCACTAAATTGTCATCATTTCTGTTATTTTAGTTTATTAACATTGGCATAAAGATATTGAAAAGCACTCTTGGTGTTTTGCATAGTCATAGGATGCTGCAAGTGAAAAAAGCTACTATGACTGAAGCAGTTCCAGTTCTTTGATCTTCACCTGGCTTCTTTCCTGGCTGGGAAAGCAGAATATGATGTGTGACAGCTTCTGGGTCACAAAAGATTACATTACATACTATTAAGATAAACTAAGTTAAAGAAATTGATTTTAACACTTCTAGTGGTAAGTTACAGAAGTTCAGAATGGAATATATGTGCCATGTGTCCTCGTAAGGTTGAAGTAATGTAGAGGAGACATGAAGCAGAGAAAGAATGTTGGTGATCTCTTCATCTGTCCCTGCTGAAAGTGAGTAGAGGAAATGACTTAGTAAGTTGTTCTGTGTCTTACTGTTTCAATAAGTTAAACAGACATGGAATAGGAGTGGAGATGTGTTTGGCTTGTATCTGGCGGGGTTTGGTAGAGATAGTCTGCAGCCTGTGGAGGACCCCATGGACAAGGGAACTGATTGTGAAGAAGGTCGTGACTCTGCGGGAAGGGATTGTGCTAAGTGGAGAAGTTCATGGAGTGCTATCTCCCATGGGAAGAATGCCATGTGGAACTTTCCCTTTGAGGAGGAAGGAATTGTAAAAAGAACAGGGAACAGATTGGGACTGACTGCAACCCCCATTTCCTGCCTTGCTACCCTGCTGGGGAGGAGGAGCTAGCAGAGCTGGGCCAGAGAAGAAGGGAGGGGTGGGGAAAGGTGTGTTTATTTAAGGCTGAGTTGTATTTCTCATTGTGCTACTTTGATTCAATTCATGAATTGGTGGTGGTTTTGTTTCAGCAAATTGTGTCTTTTGCTTGGGACCTTAGCTGGTGAGTGAGCCCTCTGTCATCTGTCTTGAATCTTGCATTGTATTTTTCTCCTCCCCATCTCACCAGAGGAGAGTAGGAGTGAGAGACTGGCTGCCTTGTTGCTGAGTGAGCAAAAACTGCCATGAGAACTGTACCTTCAGGTTGAAGAGATTACCTGATGTAATGGAGCAGAAAGTGCATCAAATTGCACAGTTTCTCAGTTGACTGACATTCCTTTGGGCTATGATGCCTTTCGGGTGTAATGTTTGAGTCCTTCTAGTTCATAGCTTTGTCAAACTAAAAAAACTTAATACAAACAAGCAGGTTTTTCTTCTGTTTCTTATCCAAACAAGATCAAGACACAAGTTTAATAGTAGTTATAGTAAATAAGCTGTGTAGTAAAGCAAATCATATACCAACTCTGATTTCACTGCAAATGCCTTTTTTAAAGCAGAGTGTCTGTGAGTGAAAGCAAGGTATTACCTGTTTTTTTGTAATGTAAGTGATCAAAACCATTACATCTTTGTACTATGTGGATAGTCTGAATCTTAATCTTGACAAAGGAATACATACTGTCAAATTATTTGGCATGTGGAAGGGCACTCGCCTTTGGGCTTAAGTGGAAGACACGAGCTGGGAGCAGTCAGCTCATCACACCCGTGGTGAACTCTTGCCCAGGTAGCGACCTTTCTCATCCCCCGAAAGAACAAATGAGAGCTGAACTTAGTTTGTGATGCTTATAGCATTAAGCAGATATGGTTTGAGGTTTTTTTAGTGTTCTGGTCCAACCTTCAAAATGTCTACCTCTTGTAGTCCTAAGTCTCTGTCAGCTGGGTGACAGGGCTGCTGTGTCTGTGTGGCACAACTATTTAATAACCTTGTCATCTCTCAGATAAGACTGTTCCTTACACTTTTTGTTACCTGGTCATTGACCTTGAAATTTATTCAGTCCAGTAGTGAGTCTGAGTAGGAAGGAAAGTGCTGAAATCTGATGACACATGCTGCTGAAGCAGATGAGCTGGTGCACTGTATGTGTAGCTGTATATGATAGTGTTGAGGGGATGTGCCTGTTCCTCAGTCAGGTATCGCAGTTGTACTGTACTGCAGGTGCAGTGTATATTCAGATTACTGTAGTAATCTACCCTGTGATGTATGCATTGCTGATGGTTTTTAAACTTAGACATCTTAATACATTGATGATGGGTTGGAATCCATCATGAGCAAATTTGTGAGTGACACCAAGCTTGGAGCCTGTGTTGATTTTTTGGAGGGTAGGAGGGCCATGCAGAGGGACTTGGACAGACTGGAAAGATGGGCAGACTCTAATAGGATGAGTTTTAACAGGTCTAAGTGTCGGGTTCTGCATTTTGGTTATAACAACCCCAGGCAGAACTACAGGCTGGGAATGGAGATCTTGGGTAGTACTCAGGTAGAAAGAGACTTGGGGGTACTGGTGGACAGCAAACTTAGCATGAGTCAGCAATGTGCCCAGGCAACCAAGAGGTCTAATGGCTTCCTGGCCTGTATCAGGAATGGTGTGGCCAGCAGGGAGAGGGATGTTATTCTCCCCCTGTATTGGGCACTGGTTAGACCTCACCTGAAGTACTGTGTTCAGTTCTGGGCTCCTTGGTTTAGGAAGGACATCGAGGTGCTGGAATGAGTCCGGAGAAGAGCAACTAGAATGGTAAAGGGCCTCTAAGGTAAGCCCTACGAGGAGAGGCTGATGGAGCTGGGTCTGTTTAGCCTGGAAAAGAGGAGGCTCAGGGGTGACCTTATTGCTGTCTGTAACTACCTAAAAGGTGGTTGTAGTCAGGCGAGGTTTGGTCTTTTCTCATAGGACATTGGAGCCAGGATGAGGGGTCACAGTTTTAAGCTCCATCGGGAGAGGATGGAGCTTGACTTGACATTAGGAAAAGGTTTTTCAGTGAAAGAGTGATCTGATTTTGGAATGGGCTGCCCATGGAGGTGGTTGAGGTTAGGTGTTGAACATCTCTGGAGGTGTTTAAGGTTAGGCTGGATGAGGTGCTGAGTGGCATGATCTAGATGTCAGGTGTTTAGGTTTACTTGGGTGATTTTAGGTTGGACTGGATGATATTTAAGGTTTCTTCCAGCCTCATCATTACTGTGATACTGTGATATTTTAGGCCTGGAGCACCTGGCTGTAAACAAACAATGAAAGCATTGATTTATGAAAGGAAAAAAAACCCAGATTTTAGCACATAAGACTGTTAAGTTCAAAATTTATTCCAATTAGTATGTTGTGTGTGTGGTGTGTGTGTGTGGTGCTTTTTACCTGACTAAATTAGGCAGCTGGGAATGAATGGCAAGTGAAAATCAAGTCCTTGGGTAAGTCTGAGAAAGTTTTGGACTGTCACCATGACCTCAAAGAGTTTACGTGTTTCAGTTGCTCTCTGTACGGAAGACTGATAAATGTTGATAGGTGAAAAAGATCTTTGGAGCACTTTCTAGGAGAGCCAAGTCTTTCCTTACTGCCTGAGGTCTAACTTGTTGATGTGATAAGCTGCCCATCCCCACTTATTGAAATAACACACTTGTCATATGCTCAGGATGAGGAATTCTGTGATGTGATGTAATGGCAAACCAGAGAACCTTTAACAAGTGAGTAGCTAATTAAATGTGTTCAGATTTTCATTCCTTGTCCTTTTAAACCAAAAAAGTGCTATTTGTGATTTCTGTGAAATTTATAGGAAGAATAGGAATTGGCAAAAAATACTGCAGATGCCATTTAAACTGCAAAGCCACACAGTGAACAGAGGTGAATGAAAATAACTGGAGGTAAAAGACCCATAAGTGAAGTGAAGAACAGATCCAGTGCATATTTCTGAAGGACCAGGTACTGGTGCAATCTCTGCAGTATGTATAACATTATTTGGCCTTCACATATAGGTGTGTGTAATAGACGATAGATGTAACGTCATTATTGGAGCTTTCAAGGGTTAGACTGTACCAGCAATTACATTTTCCCAATCTGGTAAACCTGGCATCAGCTATATTGACTGAAATTACTTAAGGATTAGATGTCGTGTCAGCAAGTAACAGTCTGTGCTGCAATTAGCAGGGGTTGTGTTTAACTGAATATAGACTGTGAGTTCATTGCTGTCCTGGTTTAGATTTTACAGGGTTTTTTTAAAATGCAACAGAAAAATGAGGACAAATGTATAGTAAAGGCAGGAACAAGTTTTATTTTCTGTACAAGTATTTGAAAGGCAGTTGTACAGAGGCAAAGGTCGGTCTGTTCTCCCCAGTGAAGAGTGATAGGATGAGGGGAAATGGCCTTAAAGTACGCCAGAGGAGGTTCACACTGGATGTTAGGAGGAATTTCTTTACTGAAAGGGTTGTCAGGCATTGGAACAGCCTGCCCAGGGAAGGGGTTAAATCACAGTCCCTGGAGGTGCCTAAGAGCATAGATGATGCACTGGGGACATGGCTTAGTGGTGCTGATAGGGCTGGGAAAATGTTGTATTCTATGGTCTTGAATGTCTCTTCCAGGTAAAGCTATTCCATGATTCTACTAACAGAGAACAGAAAATGGTTGAAAGAGAAGTGAAGAAAAAAACACCTGTAAGCTACCATAAGGAACCAACAAAGTGGTTTCAGTCTCTGCCCCCTACTCTTGACACAAAACAGCCACCACTGCTGTTATTGCCTGTCCAGCCTGCAAGTAGCTGCTGCTTCTGTGAGTTCTGATCCAGCTCTGCCCCAGCACAGGGCCAAGAGAGAGATGGAAATTGATTATCTGTCACCAATTCTATGTGGCAGGAGAGCAGAGAGCAAGGGCTGTCACTCTACACTGACCTGGAAGCAAAAAGAGAGGGCTTTCCACAACTCCTGGGTATTTATGGAGTCATGGAGAGAGTTATTTGGACATCATATGTCACCTGGATCATGTGATATTAAAGGGGTCAGGACCCTGTAGCTCTTGCCTTACAAAGAGACTCATCTTTAGCCTCCTTCATTGTGCTCTGGAGCAGTAGTAAGAGTAGTGCTATTTTTTGAGTAGGCTGAACAGACAGGGGTTGCCCAAAACCTTAAGAACTAACCCGAATATCTTCCCTGACCTTAGTTACTAGGACTGTTACACCTCTCCAAGGGTGTCATGGTCTTAGTATTTTCACTTCGCTTCTACAAGGAGATCATACCCTTAATAGTGTACTAGCTTTATTGACAGATTTCTGTTGTTTTGGGGAGATGAGTGGTGTGATACAACCAAATTCTGTTGGTTATCCCTAGTTTTTGGCAAGAGAACTGGCAGCTGAGGTACAGTTGGTTTATTTCTGAATTCAGACATAAGGGCCAAGTGACCTCTGATAGCAGTATACTGTTGTGCTCTTAATTTGGATGTGTGGCAAACCAGTTTTCTGTTCAGCATTGGCACCTGTGTAAATCATGGAAAAGAACTGGATGCTGCTCCGTAGCCGTTCGTGCTGTATCAATATGTGGGTACTAAAGAAATAGTTATGCATCAAAGAGTTTAGAAATTCTAGGGGGGAAGTAGCAAAACGTGTAAACGTGTGCCTTACAGACCTTCTGAAAGCCGTTGTGCCTCTGACATTGAGATACCTCTCCAGGATGGAATGTTGTGTTTACCGTTGCTGATGTTAGTGAAAGCTTTTTACAAGTTCCTTTGCTTCCTTATGTCACTAATTCACTGCCTATTAACTACAACAACAACCACAACAAAATCTGTCTTCTGGACCAGTAATTGTCATTGTAGTTTTTCTTAAAAAAAGCCAAAAGCCCAAAGAAAGAAAGTGGAGTAAGCACCAGTGGAAAGTAAGCACCAGTGGAGAAATGACATTTGAGCAGAAGCCTTTCTCAAAAAATTATTTAAACCCCTGTTTACTAGAGCAGCTGTAGGCCAAAGTTGCCATAGAAACAGAAAGGATTCAAATAGCATTAGCAATGGCATAGCTATTAAGATATTGCATTAATGATGCCATTGTAAAGTGTCACTTGTGGTTTCATTTACAGGGCTCACTTTTTAGACGTTTATCACCAATAAACTTAGAAATAAAATTGGCTTATAATGATATTAGGAAAGAAAAACTATTACATTTTCTTGCTCTTGCTACTAGACAAAAATATTTATTTAATCATACATGTAGGAGAGTTTTGAGTTTCTCATATGTAGCAAGTTCTTAGTATTTTCTTAGAAATGGAATAACACTTAAGCCATCAAATAATGCCAGTCTTCATTTGACATCCAGAAATGCTGACTCTGTCAGTGTAGATTATATGATTAGAGCGTTTTGGGGAGGAGTTTTTTGCAAGAAGAATCAGTTGGTTCCTTGTTACCATGCATGTACCTTTCCCTGCATTGCTTTAGAGAAGTCCTGAAAACACATGCCAAACAATGTTAGTCTTGTTTGGGGAAAAAGAGCTTGAGTTCATCTGTCTCTGCCCACAGTGAATGTGGTTGTGGGACGGTGGCAGGGGAATTGTTCTGATCCAGCGTATCAGAAGAATGTTTTTCTTAAAAGAGATTGCCATGGTTTTCCCTTCAGGAGTGGTTAGATTGATGAGGTGTCATAAAGCCCTTATTTTTGACCCTTTAAATGCTGGCTAAAGCATTCAATTGGGTGCTGTCAGGACACAGAAGTTTGTAGTTGCCAAAGTTTCAATTGCCAAAAGGTTTAGCTATGTTATGTGTTTAATTTGAGTGGTTTTGAAAAGATTCACCCATGCGTTGAATAACCTGTTGGACTCCCATCAATAAGGTGAGTAATAAACTTCATAGAAGGATAGAGATACTCCAGAAGCTTTTTCTGTGTTTGGCAGAAAATATGGCACATGAGATGTAGAAACTTTCCCAAATCTGAGTGATGATAATGACTGTGCTGGAACGCTTGCATAGCGCTTTGCCTGTTGCAAAAGCTGTGAAAACATTAGCTAATCCACAAAGCAAATTATGTGTTGCTGATATGTTCCTGTGCTGGGAGGAAAGCATGTGTGCACATGAGTAAGGTGAAAAAACATCTAGTAAAAGAAGCTGTATTGGGTCATCTTAGGCTTTACTGTGTTTATGTGACTAGTTTCTTTCTTTTAACAGATTTTTGTTTTGTGGGATTCTGTTAATAAAATTATAGAATGATGTATGGAAAACATTTTTTGCCTTTTTCTTTTTGAACACAAAGCAACCAGTTGTCTTGATCTTATTAATGACCAAAGTGAAGCTGAGCAGTGTAGAATTATTTGAAAGGATGTCAAACTTTCAGAAAAGTTCTTCTCTGAAAGGATATTGTTTTTATTCACAGATGTAAATCTCTAGCTTTCTGGTGCATGTAAGATTGTGTGCCATTTACATGCCTTTCATATGCTATTGCTAGTTATTATGTCCAAGATTAAATGATTGCTGTCTTTATCAGCTTTGTCAAGATATATTCCTTAACTATGGTTCACTTTAACCTAGTTATATTAGAATACTTTAATAGAGGCATAAAGTATGCTTACTTTGAAATGGTGAGAGCAAACAGGTTGTTGCCTGTCAGCTCTCTTAAGAGCTGTTCATGCAGCTGAATTGTGTGTACATACATACATGTGTATCTGAGTGTAGGAATTAAAGATTGCTGTGATGGAGCTGTTTAGGTGACTGGCAAATGAGACCAGTTTTACTGGGGTGTGGGTACCAGTGATAGTGGTGGTTCTTGCTTTCATCCTCACTGAAGCTGAGGGGACCAAGTTCCTGTGCCGCAGGTGTTGGAAGCTGTAGCCAAATTGTGCTCCATCTTTCTTCCTTTCCCAGCTTTGTGTACCTGTTCTTGTTGGTTTTGTGCTTCTTGGCCTTCTTCCCAAAAGGAAAGGGATGTGACCGTATCTGCCTCTCATATAGGTCACCTTATTTTTGGAACCAGGACTAGTTCTGGTTCCATCACACACTTTTCCTGCCTGTCATATCACCTTAGTTTCCATCTTTCTGCTTGCTTCTTTTTTCTTTCACTCTTTCCTGTATGTCATTTGTGCCAAATATGCCAAAGACTCTGAGCCTTTGGAGTTGCATGTTATTTGTACACCTGTGCTTAGCAGTGTTTTAACATACCTACATGTTGTTACCTGCTAGGATGTTAGTGCTCTGCTACAGAATTAATGACTGTTGCCCCTCCATTCTAGTTTGTATGAGTTTGAGTTCAAGACAAGCCAAATGGTAAGTGCAGCTTTGGTTACTTCTGCAAAGGTGAATCTGTTGGCATTCACAGATATTCTCAGTGAGGCAGTTTACATTATTGCTCTATTATTAGTACTCCCAGCTTATGACTTTTAGCTGCATGCTGTCCTCACCAGTGTTGCAGCGTTTGGGCAACTGAAGGGCAGCAAATGTTGACAAAGACCAGCTGGCAGTATCTACAGCTACTGTGTAGCAAATGAAATCCTTGTAGTTTTACCATGGAAGGTGGACTAGTGACCTGCATGTGTCAAAGTGCTCAACTGTACGATCCCTGCATTTGCTTTCCCAGTGACAGGAGAGCGATGAACATGGCAGGAGTGTACTTTGAGGCTTGGAAGGGTGCCACTTGCCTAGGTGTCTGATCCCAGCTGAGACCAGGGCTGACAAGAGCCACCATTGGTGTTTGTCCTTTGCTGTGTTATACTTCTGTGGCTTGTTGCCACTTCGTCTACGCCCCTTAGCTATGCGACATTCAGAGCAGGGGAGGTCCTGTCATGTCACATCCTGTGTCCTCACTAATGCCTACTAGGACACTGGCTTCAGTGAGCTGGTGATATTGTGGCTGAATGAATCCCATGTGGCTGGGAACCAGGTGCACTGAGACCTCCTAGGACAGTCCACTAGTTATAATCATTGAGGCAAAAGTAGCAGCATTGTAGACATTGATTAAATGCACAGAGAGAATAGAAAGAGCAGAAACAAGAGAGGATAGAAAATACTGTGCTTCCCTTATGCAGCTGAAGATGTGCATAAAAATATACTTGGAAGAGTACTATGATGGATCTGAGCTCTATAGTTAGACAGTTCCCTCCACTGATAATGTTCCATCTTTGATTCTTAAGGGCACATTAATTTATAACATAAATGGATTTCCACACATTAGCTACAGAAAATGTTCTTACCAAGTGTGACAAGATTTATTTTTTCCTTTATACAGTCTCATTTATTCAAGTACAGAACAATATGCTTTTGAGGTGTTGCTATTCAGGAGAAAACCTGCACTTTGAATCTGCTTTTGATCTCTGAAAGGCACCCATACGCTTACCATCTGATACAGAGACTTTTTTAGACTGTTGTCAGGAATTCTGTGTTTCTTCTGTTTGCTGGGTTTTGTGTAGTTACTTTTTGTCTTTGAAGTGTGTGGGAGAGTGCAGAAGGGGAAGTACTTCATTATGCCCATGAATTATCCAGGTATAACTCTAGGAGTTAACATTACTTCAAATAGCTCAAGGTCTGTCTTTTTCCTTGAGCATATCTCACTTTTCATTCTTATGCTTATTGTATGCCATGGTACTTCACTGCATGCAATTTTGATGAAGTACTGTATTTTGGTAACCACTATCTCTGACTATTTCAGACTTGAAATAAGTATTAAATTCTGATCTTTCCCAGCATCAGATATGCAGTGACCCTGAGTAGACACAGGTGAATTGTCATACATATGACTTTACAAAAGAAATGAATTATTTTCCCTAGAATATGTTGTCTGTGTGCTCTTGAAAAACCCTTGATCTCAAGTAGGTCCCCATGTATATTTCCTTCACCATTTTCTATGGTGAAGGAAAAAAGGAATCTGTAATATTAAATCCTAACATACTACTGTGCACACAATATTAAGCTTGTTTTCTTTGGGGAGTGTAATAAACTATGTTCAGTACATCATTTCAAAGGGGGGGTACATGAACAATAAGTCACTGTATTTTTTTAAAAAACCCCAAACCAATAAAATATTAACATTTGTATTCAGAAAAGAATGAAGAAAATTTACCCAGAGGAAGAGAATCAGAAAGATGTTTAAAAGGCAGTGTAGGGAGAAAGGAAAAAAAAAATCAGAACCCAGGGCATTGTTTGAAAAGTGTTTTAAAAATTTTGTTCTTGTACTTCTGAAATTATTTTTGAAAATCCAGTGATAGCTACATCAGCACTTAGGCGCCTGCCTTCGTTGATCAGGACTGGGTTATGGATAAGTTGAGCAAACTGGATGTACATAAATCCATGGGCCCTGATGGAGTGCACACGCATGTGCTAAGGGAGATGGCAGAAGTTATTGCTAACCACTGTCCGTCATCTTTTCTAAGTCATAGGGATCAGCAGAGGTGCCTAAGGACTGGAGGTTAGCAAATGTCACTCGAATCTTCAAAAAGGGTAAGAAGGAGGACCCAGGTAACTATAGACCAGTCAGCCTCACCTCCATCCCTGGAAAGGTCATGGAAAAATTTGTCTTGGATGCTGTCTCTAGGCACATCAGGGGCAAGAGGGTCATTAGGGACAGTCAGTATGGCTTCACCAAGGGGAAGTCATGCTTGACCAACTTGATAGTCTTTTATGAGAGCATAATCGGTTGGATAGATGATGGCAGAGCAGTGGATGTGGTCTGTCTTGACTCCAGTAAGGCGTTTGACACAGTCTCACACAGCATCCTTGCGGCCAACTGAGGCAGTGTGGACCGGATGATTAGGTAGTGTGGTGGATTGTGAACTGGTTGCAGGATAGAAGCCAGAGAGTGGAGATCAATGGGACATAGTCTAGTTGGAGGCCTGTATCTAGTGGGGTCCCCTAAGGATCAGTACTGGGACCAGTCCTCTTCAATCTATTCATTAATGACTTGGATGAGGGATTAGGGTGCATGGTCTGCAAGTTTGCTGATGACACAAAGCTGGGTGGTGTCGCCAACTCTCCACCAGACTGCCATTCCATGAGATCTGAACAGGCTAGATAGCTGGGCAGAGAGAAATTGAATGAGGCACAACAAGGGTAATAGTTTTGCATCTGGGTAAGAACAACCCCAGGTACCAGTATAGGTTGGGGCCTGATCTGTTGGAGAGCAGTGTAGGAGAAAGGGACCTGGGG
>VZRI01012054.1:0-74366 GCA_013397515.1 Upupa epops | reverse complement strand
AAGTCTCCTCTGGAGACATTCAAGACCTGCTTGGATATATTCCTGTATGACTTGGTCTAGGTGATTGTGCTGTGGCAGGGGATTGGACTAGATCATCTTTTGAGGTCCCTTCCGATCCTTAATCATTCTGATTCTATGGGCCCTTATGTCAGGGGAAAACAGTTTAAAAATTATTTCCCTGGATTTTAGGGCCTTCCTGATACTGTCTAAAGTGGCAGTTAAGTACAATTACAGATTCTTGAAGGGAAATACATCTGTATACAACATAGGTGATGATGAATAACAGCATTTAAAAGAGGGATGCCCATGGCCAAAGCTCATCTGCTCAGTTGGAATTGCAACAGCGGGGAGTGCTTTGCGTAGGCAAACTTTGCAGGAAATCAGAAAAAGATGGTTTTCAGCAAAAATGGTGTTTGAGCACAGGTAGAAAGCTTGATCAGAAGACACCTTGAAGTTTAAAATGTAGTCAGTGTGTTTAAATTAATGACAAGGAGGTTATATTAAGTGTAAATATTGGTATAACCTTGTATGTGTATATCAATGCATATATTGGTGTAACCTCAGTGTCTTCTGTGAATCCTGTTGCAGCCATATTTGTGTCTGACAGAAACAGTTATGAACTGAGTAGTTGCACTGAGTAGTTGCAGAGAGTGTTGCATTTTGTGGCTTCATTAAGTTTCTTACTGGACCTCTGGTTCTTAACGATCTTGAACAACCTCGAAGCAACAGTCAAGAATTTGTTGTAGCATCACTATAATGAAATGGAAATTTTGGTTACATATGGAGAAGAACCTTGAAAAACATTGGAAAATGCCAGGTCCCTGTGGCAACCAGTGTGTGAATACACAAAAGCACTGGGCAGAAAAGAAATCTGCATTGCCTTCTTGGGAAGGGTTGAATCTTGCTCATGGTGCCAACGCTTAAAATGAAATAGAGATGGAAGCCCTCAGCATCCTAGTGACTAGGAACTGCATGCTAATTAGAGTAAAATTGCAAATAAGATACACAACTCTCCCAAGCTGCTGGTAATGACAAAGAACTTGTGTCTGCTGTTTTAGGACATTGCTGCTGCTTTGTTATTTCAATGGTGTGGGAGCAAAAAGTCTAAAATAAAATTGTGTGAAGACATCAAGAAATCAATCATTTTCATGATGCCATTGATTGCTGACTATTTCACATGGGCAGAGTTATAATCTGAACCAAGTTGTCCTGTTTGTTTTGTATATTAATTTCGAATATGCAGTTCTGTGTGGATTTACTTTGCTTCCTGTGTATGTATATTGTGCAATTGATCTTCTTTTGCTGTTATTTTGGAATTTAATTACATTGCTTAACAAAATATGCTTTTGTGTAGTGGTGTATTCATATGCTGCTTTTATGTTCCTTTTTGAACACAGGGTAGCTGATTTTTAGAGGAGTCTGCTATAATTCCACAAGGAATAATTTCACTTGTTACTTACCTGTATAAGTTTGTTATTTGGAATAATAATTTAAAAACTCTATGAAAGAGACTTCATAAAGAAAAGCTATTTGCTTTTTGTGGCTTGATTAATCCCAACAGTGGATTTCAGACAGGATATGTTAGGCATTTTGGTTGTATTTGCTACTAAATCTGTTTTTATTTATTCCAGCTTTCAGACTCATTTGGGATGCTGTAGACTGTGAGCTGGAACAGGTCTAAAAACAATGAAATACTTGATTATTCTGGGAAAGGACAAAAAATTCACTTGTCATGTACTAGATTTCTTTTGAGTGATTATGGGAAGGGCAGCTGGGAAGAGACAAAGATGATGGAGATGGGGAGGGAACTAAGGTAGGAAGGAGGTCCTTGTCAGCAACCCGGGTTAAACTTACTATCCAGATACACACTGTCGGCCTGGGAGAAATTGTATCCTATCCCTCTAATGTTTCATCTGTTTCTGATGAATCTCTGCATATCTTTTGATAATGATTTGATTCTTGGGTCATATTTCTTAATGCTAAGAACATCTGTACACAGTCACAACTAAATTGAGTTCCATGTTTGTTTAGTGAGCTGAGTAAGCTTTGAGTAAGATTCCTAGTTGTTGGATGAAAAACAGCAGTTTATACTACTTGTTACTGAAAGGATTTTAAAACTTGTTACTGGGAAGTTGCTGATGCCATGAAATGTGCCTGGACTAGTATGCTGTTCTGCTAGAGCCATTACCACTTACCAAAAGCAGCCTGAACTGCTGTGAAGTTACTGGTTTGTGTTCTGAGTTAGTGACATCTAAAGTATCGCCCTCTGAAACTTGTTTAAATGGAAACCTGCTTAAGGAATGACCATAGTTCACTAGGTCAAAGGTGGAAAGAATTGTAAGTAAACTGGTGCTGCAGAGTGTCCTGCAAAAAAAAAATCTGAGAGACATGGGCAAATGATCAGCTGTGTAAGTGTGCTCATGTGTTCTTCTCACAGGTTATTATTAACATGTGGATCAACTGAAAGAAAAAAAAACACTGTCATGTTAATGTTTTGCCCATTCTAAAGGCATAACAGTGGTAAAAGCAGACACCAGAAGTAGGAAATATGTCTTAAGCTTCTAAGGGGCTATTACAGGGTTAATAAAGAGATTTTTGCTGCAGAGCTTCTCCCTTCAATAAATGGTTTGGCTTCTGGAATAAATAAAAGCTATAGCACTATAAATAAACGATAAATGTTTCCTTGTAACCTTGATGGGAGCATTCATTTTGTTCTCTTCATGCCTGGAAACTGTTCACTTTGAATATTCTTCAGGGCTTGATCTCTCTGTTTTATTTTCTTTTTTAAGCCTTTAATTGTGTTATCCTTCAAATAGTGCAGCAGCAATGGTGAGGAGGAGAACAGGAAAAGGGTCAAGAGACATTAAACCTAAACTACAGTTTTTAATGACCATAGCAACAAAAGATGGTGGGTCCTGGTGAGGAGGTAGAGAGGTAGAGGATGTCACTGTGCATTCACAGTGGTAACACTGGGCTGTTCTGTGGCATTAGGCAGGTCATTCTAGGAACACTTTTCTCTTGTTTTTTCTAATGATAGATTTTCAGAAAATAATAGGACAGCTCTGCTAACCTAACTAAGATCTCTGCTTGGCTGTGCATTTATGCATTCATGAGTTTGTTTCTGTTTTGTATCTGTGGAAGGACTCCACTCGAAGAGGTGGGTGATGAGAGCAGGGAAGCAGCTTGGACTAACATTGACACCCCTTAGCAGGTAGAGCAGTTCTCTCTGCCATGAGGAACAGTAGCTACTTTAATTTGTTCCCAGTTTTGTGATGGCAGAGAGGAGAAACTTACTTTCACTGGTCCAACATTAGTAGCGCCTTATGAAATGCATTTTGTATATCTGACTGCTTACTATTTTGCGCAGAATAGTTTGGGTAGCACATCTGTCTAAAGGCTTTTTTTTCCCCTTTTACACTATATATTAGGATGTTTTGAATAACTTGGGTTCCTGTGAGTTGGATGAAGATGACCTAATGCTTGACTTGGAGTTCCTAGAAGAACAACATCACCATCGTTCTGGTAAGTCAGGTAATTGCTGATTATCTTTAACAAGGTATTATTATTCTAGAAATATACTGTATTCAGTAAAAAATATGTACTCAGTAAAATTACTTGGAAATACAAAGTCACTTTCTTGGAAGGGGCAGAACAGTATGCATATTATGGTATTATTTCTAAATGTGTTTTCCATTTAACATACACTGTTGACCATGCATTTGGGCTTTGTTTGGCCGGGTAAGAAGTTGAAGTGATTTTTACAGCTACTGGTTTTCTAGATACTTGAAATGACTACTGCCTGCCACAGACAGTTCCCAAAAAAGATCATTGCTGATATAATCATGATCCCATTTTGTGTGCAATAGAATGATAATGCTTCAAATAAAGGAGGTTTGACCTGAGACATGAGTGTTGCTTGTTCCTTTCTCTCATGGTTGGTTAAGGCACTGCCTGCATTTATAACAATAACCAGGTTCAATCTGTGGTGTGTTCATAATGACTTTAATAGGATAACACAATAAATCCTTGTTAAATCATGGCACCTGCAGCAGGGAATCCTTCATTTCTTTTGGCTGTGATGTGTGCCTAGTCTGTGAATTGGAAAGGTCCTGCTAACTCCATAGGGTTCAGAGAGACGTAAAACTTATCTGAGATATTTGTACTTGATGATACACTGTTATGGAAGTGACATGCTTTTATGCAGCAGTAATTTCCACGTTTTCTTTCACCTCTTGTTTTCTGACCCTACTGTCTCCATCCATGCACATACAGATCTGTAGTGCACATTCACTCAGACTCGTGTGGAAGTGAAGTTTGTGAGACATATGCCTGCCTGTGTACATCATGTGCAGTGCTGCAGCCTCTTTGATGCAAAGGGATCATCATTCTGTGCATGATAGTTCTTTGGATATATCTGAATTATCTCTATGGTTTCACTCTTTTATTGTGCTTTTTGAAATTGTTTCAATATCTATTTATAGACTAAAACATCTGTTCCATTTTATTTGGTAGAAAGTGAAGTAGCCAAAGAGTTTGGAGGGTTGTAGCAGCACTATATGCATAGTCATGTTTTCCAAAAGTATTGAAGCTCTTTCTCACCTGTCCTTAATACTGCTTTTAGCTGATCACAGAAAGGTAACTTGTGGGTGAATGAAGTTGTGTGAAAAAGCTTCAAATCCAAACATTATGTTTGGTAAGAAATAACACCTGGTGGAAACAAATTATCTGGCAGAGAAGTTTTCTGTAATTAAACTTTCCTAATATATTGCATTTAGGCTGCCTTCTGTTTTCTTTCTTTTTAAAATTATAACACACTGAATTAACTGTGGTGGAGAAGCTATGACCAATATATTATTATAAAGATTTGTAGCAGCTTCTGGAACAGCTAAGGTCTTAATTCCTAAATGACATTATACTTGATAGAAAAGTAATGGAGATGGAGATCTGATATGACACATAATCTTTCTACTTTTGGCTCATTATCCAGAGCAAATGAGATGCTTTTAAAACAGAAAGATCTGCTTTGCCTTTTGAAGAACGTTTTCTGTTCTGAGCAGTAATGTAGCAATGTTGCAGTACACACATTGTATTTAAACACATGTGTCTCTCATATTTCCTCTTTTGTTTACTTGTTTGATGCTGTAAAATTAGGATTTACCTAGTTATCACTGTTGCATTTCGAGTCATTAAGTTGGAAGAGAGAGTTGGAAGGACAGAGCTACAGTCTAACTTCACAAAATTTCACCAAATAAAGCTGATGTCTTTATTATACTGTTTTAATCTCTGGCGCAAAATAGTTAGATGGTTGGTTTAAAGTCATTCTCTTAATTTATACTAAGCTATTGAGAGAAGAGTCTTCATTTTCAGTCTTACAGCATTTATATATAACTAAAGTATGTAAAACCCTGTTGTTAAAGATACTTACGTAGCATTTTTGCTAAGTTGGTTTTCTGATTGCTATATCAAGCTTTAGCCTGCTCCTTGTATTTAAGACTTTTCAACCAAACTTCTTTTGAGTAATTCCTAATAAATCCATTCTCCTTGTCACTTTTCACTTTTGGATTTGTTTTTCTCCAGTAATGTTCATACCTAAACAGAGTTCTTCTAAACTTCTTCAACTAAGATATTTTATCAAATGTTACGAATACAGATTTCTTTTATAAGCACTGTAATACATAAGTGATCAAGGGATTGTGTTCAACATCTACTACTGGTTTAATGCAGAGCTTAAACTTCCATAGACTCATCAGACTGGAAGTGATCATTTACCTGGGCATGCACATATACGCTGTGGCAAGATCTTTAGTCTTACCCCTTCCATAAACAAGAAAGCAGCAGATTACACACTGAGGATGAGCCAGTACTATTATGATAAAAGCTGTTATTCTAATTGAGCTTGGATAAAATCAGAGGGCTGTTTAGTTCTTTCAGTGCGTAACCAACCTGAAATCAGGCATAGATCATTTTGTATAGTATTTGCTAATAGCTGTTTTGGTGGACACTTACAAAAAATTCTTTAAGACAATGGACTTAGTAGTTTGCCTATGACATGCTTCATCAAATGATTTCTGGATGATTTGGATGACTTTGGATGATTTCCTAGACATAGAGATACGTGAGCCTGCTCTTCCTTTTTGGTGCAAGTTGTCCATGATGTATAGGGTTCAGCCCAGTGTTATGTAAGTTCCTTATGTTTCTTTAATACTGTAAAGGGATCTCTGTATCTGACATTCACATGCATACCATACTGGAGTTAACGCATGTGCTTTTACATCTGTTATCAAAATGCAGAGGTTTATGAGTATTCAGTATGACACAAAATGTTGCTATTAGCATGGAAACTTTAAAAATTATTCTGTCATTTCATGTTAACACCACTGTGACTATTTGTAGTGCAATAAAAACCCTGTTGATGTTTTACATACTGATGCAGATCATAGTATTTATTACGCTAAGGCCATCAGTGCTAAAGCCATATTGTAATTCACTGGAGCATTTATGGACTTGATGAACGAACGGACCACTCACTGGATAGTGAATTGGCTGGATGGTTGCACTCGGAGAGTTGTGGTCAATGGCTCAAAGTACAGTGATGAGTGACATTTCTCAAGGGTAAGTACTAGGACCAGTGCTGTTTAACAATGGACAGTGGCATTGAGTGCACTCTCAGCAAGTTTGTCGATGACACCAAGCTGTGTGGTGTGGTGGACACGCTGGAGGGAAGGGATGCCATCCAAAGGGACCTGGACAGGCTTGAGAGGTGAGCCAGTGCCAACCTCATGAGATTCAACAAAGCAAAGTGCAAGTTCCTGCATCTGGGTCAAAGCAGTCCCAGGCACAAGTACAGGCTGGGTGGTGATCAGATTGGTCAATGAAAAACTCAACATGAGCCAGCAACGTTTGCTTGCAGTCTAGAAAGCCAACTGCATCCTGGGCTGCGTCAAGAGAAGAGTGAACAGTAGGTTGAGGAAAGTGATCCTCCCCCTCTATTCTGCTCTCTTGAGACCCCATATTGAGTACTGTGTGCAGTTCTGGAGCCTCCAACACAAGAAAGATATTGGGCTGTTGGAACGTGTCCAGAGGAGGGCCATGAGGATGATTGGAGGGCTGGAGCATCTTTTCTTCAGGGACAGGCTGAGAGAATTGAGGCTGTTCAGCCTGGAGAAGAGGAGACTTCCAGTAGCTGAAGGGGGCTACAGGAAAGCTAGGGAGGGGCTGTTTCCAAGAGCTTGTAGTGGTAGTACCAGGGGTAATGGTTTCAAGCTGGAAGAGGTTATGTTTAGACTGGAAGTCAGAAGGAAGTTCTTCACAATGGGGGTCCTGAGACACTGGAACAGGTTGCCCAGGAAGGTTGTGGATGCTCCGTGCCTGGAAGTTTTCAAGACCAGATTGGATGGTGCCTTGAGCAACCTGATCTAGCGAGGGATGTTCCTGCTCATTGCAGGGGCAGTTGGAACTAGATGATCTTTAAGGTCCCTTCCAACCTGAACCATTCTATGAATCATTTTGTCATTTTATAAAGAATATTGTGGGAAATTTCTATAGTGAAAAAAGTTCCCTTTTTTTAACAAATACATTGAAATGTGAAGAGGTGTAATTAGAAAATAATTTGGTTCTTTATTCAGTGCTTGAACGAGTAAGTAATGAATTGGGCAAGGTTTTACTCTTCAAGAGCCTAGGAAAAAAATATCTAACATGATAAATTATAGGAATAGGAGGTCTAATACCACATCTTTGACTTGAGTATCGCAAGCTGCTCCTTGATCAGCAAGCTTTATCACTGAAGTATAGGAACTATGAAGAGTAATGCAACAGTTAATAAATACAGTTGATGAGTTGGTTAATGGTGAATTGAGAAAGTCTCTTAAATGCCATTAAGAGCTTCAGAGTTTTAGAAACTCTTGTTAGTTAAGGCTTGATTTACAATGGTTTCTGCTTTTAGCTGCTGTGGTTGAAAATAAGAGTCTTTGCTAGGGTGAGGATAAATCTTTGTCTTTCTACGGAAGTTGAAAATACAATAATTCAACAATATAATAGTTTTTTATTGATCTGCCATAATTTTAGTGAACATTTATGAATAGGATACAAGATACTATTGGAAGGATTTCTAAAGGAGTGAATTTTAAAATTGGAGCTAGGAGCCAAATGGCAGCCAAGGAGACATTGTTTCAGAAAGTAGAATGCTGTATTAATTAAAATACAGTTAGAAAAGACAAAGACACAAAGATCTGTTTCCAATTCAATTGTTTGTGATTTTTGTTTTTAACTCGTTTTGTACTCCTGTTCTTCTTCTGGCCTCTTAGCTTTCCTCTAATGAGCTGGTTGCCCTCCAGCAGCTTCCTCATGAAATTGGGTCCCTGAAAAATGGTATGGTGAACCCTGATGAATTCTAATAAATTAAAATAGTGCTTTTTCTTTAACCATACAATTGAAGATAAAGAGATTCCTGCAAACCTCATGTAGTTGATTCTATTTTGAATATGGATTTATGTACCCTTCTAGTCTTAGCATGGCTTTAGAAGTCTAGAATTCCCTCATTTCTATCTCTCTGTAAGTCAGTTTATTGCATTAATTTACTACTTTTGCTTCTCTTTTAAAGCCTGTATTGCTGAGACAAAGAATGCAAGAAAGAGACATTTTATTATTCCACCTAACACAATTGCTTTGAAATTTAATAAAATAATGTTTATATGCTGCTTGGTAAGTGGAGAGCAGCACTGCATACAAATACCAAATATTAATCAGCTTGATTCCCTGAGATTTTTTGCATACAGGTCTTAAGATGGAATGTTTAAGCATAATATGACATACATGATGAGCCTTGAGGGTGCCTTTTTATTACTCTAAGTAAATTAGACTTTTAAAATATGCTACTGCGTTGATTTCCTGTTGTAAAATAATTAAGTTAGTGGTTTCTCTAGCGGGAAACCATTGCCGGTTTATAGAAAGTGACAGCATTAATTTAACCTCATTAATTTTCCTTTTCCCTGGTGAAACGTGAATTGTTTGATTCCAAGTATTGATTATTACAATGCAGAAGGAAGACCTTCATATTCATTGGTATCTGCAGCGAGGAATTCATGCAACTATTGCACTTTAATGTGGATGAGTTGTGTGCTTGTCCTGTGCCTATCAAAAAACCAAATACTTGCGTTTGGGTAGTTAACGTTGTCATTAAATCATGTACTGCAGTAAATAGTAGCCTTCTTTAAAAGTTTGCAGAGATATTTAAGGTTGTCTGGAGTTTCTTAGCTAATTGTCATAGACGCATAAAACCAGTGCCCCTTCATCTTTGTAGAAAGACCTATGTGTGTAGCTGGGATTTGTAGCAAGCAGTTTGACTGTAGTTGGGGGTGACTGCTCATGGGACTTGAGTATAAAGCCCATGTGCATGTCATCTCTACATCAGGCTCCTCTGTATACAATAACTGTTCACACTGGCTTACTGTGTCTGTCATGTTGTTCCTGAATGCTTGATAAATAGTTCTGAATAATGTAGCTTGCTATAGTTTTTTGAAGAGATTTGTGTTTGGCTAGAGCTTTAGCCATTTTGGATGGTAATGCCTTAGGCTCATCTGGAAAGCAGTGATCCAGTGTACTTCTAAAGCATGCATATTTTACTCAGCACATTTCAGAAATGAAATTTGTTTTTCCTATTTGTTGGGAAAAATGAATTAAAGAAGGAAATAGGAAAACGTAATTTAGCAGTCAGCTAAATGTTGTTCAGCTTTCAAAAAAACGAAATGCTTATAAAAATAGAGTGTGTTTAATTCAAACCTACCTTAACATTTGTCTCTGTGGAAACTTTTAATGTGTGTGCTTCTCTCTGTGTATGTGTTCATACGTACTTTGGTACTTGCTTAAGGTTTATGAATGAAAAAGATTATGTGTGACTTAAGGAAATGACTTTCCATGTGCTGGCAATGGCTTTTATGTGCCCTATATGTACTTTCTTCTGGCAGTGCATGCTGAGGAAGAAGGGACAGTTCTTGGTTTAGTTTAGTTTAGTGTAATGACAGAAAAAAACATGTGAGTTGTGATGTAGTGGTATCACTTTAGCAATATAACTCCTGTTAATGCAAAATAGAAAACTAGTTAATAAATACATGCTTCTTATGTTGGAATGTAACGTGGCTTGGTATCTGCTTAGCACTGTCAGCTGTGTGCAGGAGAGGTACACCTCAATGAAGTGTTTGCAACAGGAGAGACTGAGGGAGTTGGGGTTTAGCTGGGAGAAGGAGACTCATTGTGGACCTTCTCCCTCTCTGCAGCTACTTGAACGGAGGTTGTAGTCAGGTGGTGGTATGACTCTTCTCCCAGGCAACGAGTGACAGAATGAGAGAGCAAGACCTGAAGCTGCTAGGGGAGGTTTAGGTTGGGTGTTAGGAAGCCCTTCCTCACAGAAGGGATCATCAGACACTAGAATGGCCTGCCAAGGGCAGTGTGGACTCCCCATCACTGGAAGTGTTTAAGGACAGGGTGGATGTGGCACTTAGTGCCATGGTCTGGCGCTTGTGGTGTTAGGTCATAGGCTGAGCTTCATGATTTCAGAGGTCTTTTCCAGCCTTAATAATTCTGAAGATGTGGGCTCTAACCTTTGTTGTATGTTTTGTATTCGGTAGCTTTTTATTTAGCGCACATTGATGAGATACAAACATAGTGTGCTGGGCTACAGTACTCTGTTACAACACAAATAATTTTTTTTAATTAAAAGGATAATGATTAATTTGGCAATGGCTGTATGGGTTTTGCAGACTTCCAAGGACAAGATAGAAATAGTTAATGCTTATTTAAATGTGAAATTACAGGGAAAACAGATTATAATCTTTTAGTACCTTAATTACATTGGGTATTAGCAGCCCCACTAACAAAACCGCAATGCACTTGTGCTTTAGGAAGTGTGAAAGGCAGGAGTTTCTGTTGCATATCTTTAAGATCCACTGAGTCTGAAGATCAATTGCCATCAGTACCCAGCTAAACTTAAGTGTTGGTGTAATGACCCAGTGATATTAATTATATGGATACCGAGTTATTTTGAGTGTGGTGAACAAGCTATGTGGAAATGCTGTGGTAGGCTTAGAGTTCCTCCTATGTCTCTTAATTAAATGTACTCATTATTTTTTGTTCATTTTTTAATGTAAGATAGAAGTGTTGAGCTGAAATGCCTTTTGTAGGTTTTTCTGTCCAGGAGTGTGAGAAATACAACTTACATTAAAGTTTAAAAAAACACCAAGCCCCAGTGCTGCTAGTAGCTCATTAACACAAGTAGTTACAAACTGTAAAGCAGAAATAAATTTGCTTGCTTTTGGAACATGAAACATTTTCTTGATGTAATAAGGACATAGAAAAATATGCCATATTTATCAATTATACTACTTGTTTTGTCAGCAAATTGCTAAAAGCCAGCTTCTCAGCTATGTTGAGTCAGCTGGGATTCATAGAAACAGACAGCATTAGCTGTTAATGTGCCCACATTTAGGGGTAGGTAGGTTGCAGGGTGCCTGTGGCTCTGGAGCCAGTCCTCAGCCAGCTAAATGGGTGGTTCTTGTCAGAAGCCTGGGGTTGGCATCAGTTTCTGTGGGCAGTGTTAGTGGCACACGTGGGCAAGCAAGAGTGATGGAGTGGAGGTCATCTCATTTTGTAAGAAAGTGGCATGGATCACGGAAACTCCAAAAAGGGAAATACCATGTGCTGGATGCCTTTACTGAGACTTCTGTCAAAGCAGGCTGCTTCTTCCCAAGTAGAAGTTGTCTCCAAAAGTCTGACACAGTGCCTGCATAACTTATTTGTGTTTGCTAATGCAAGGTAAGCAAATTTTTCAGAGGCTTTAATTTGTCTTTAAGTTATCAGATATGAAGAAAAAGATCTGAACACTTGTCTTTACTGACAACAGCCTAGAACCATGAAAGAGATACCTAACTAATTTTAGTATATTGCTTTACTCATGAATGTATCATTGGCAGCAAATCATACTCCTGTGTCTAACAACAGTGATCAAAACATATTTTGATTTTTAATGGGAACTGTGCACCTTTTGCTGATTCTAGGTGCTACCTTTAGAGATGGGTGTATCACAAGTCAAGTTAAACTAGGGTGGCATCCCTTCAGTGCTCTGTGTGAAAGGTATAATAACTTTTCAGTTTATATATGCAGGTTTTGAACAAAATCAATATTGTGGCAGTAAAGCAGCAGAGCTCTGTGCCTCTGCCAAAAAGGCAGTTCACGGATTACTTAGCTCAGTAGCCTTTTGCATTGTCACTACAGATTTTGGATAATTTAATAGTAAAAAAGTAAGCAGTACTAATAATGGCAGTAACAAATACTGGTGTGTGACTGCACATTAGGTATCCTAATAACAACTGAAGGAGGAACTTGGTTTTTGATTTCATAAGGGAAAAGAAACACAAAATCAATGCCTGCTGTTCCTCCATGAAACTTCTTGTGAAGAAGGGAGAGCAGCATGAGCCGGAACTTTGGCCAGCCTGTTTTCATACCTGGTTCTGACTTCCAGCATGGCTTTGAAGGATGGAGTGGAGAGGCATGTGTAACTAGTTTCTCTATAGCTAGAAACGTTAGAGGGATTTATGTATTGTAAGAACAACCTATTCCACTAAGCTTCACATTTTCCCCTGCAATGTTGTTTAATAAATCAGAGTAATGGAGTAACTTAAGGCCTCTAGGGAAATAAAATAAAGCTTTTAGTTTTCTAAACTTCTCTAACTATGCTTTACAGCTTCTGAAAGAGTGCTGAGCACAGAGGAAAAGACTTTTACACATTTAGCTGTGAAAAAAGTAGCATTATCAAATTAAAAGTTTCTAGAGTTATAGTATCATTTTGGTTGGAAGAGACCTTTTGAGATCATCTAGTTGAGTCATTAATTCAACACTGCTAGGTGTGCTAAATCCTATCCCTCAGCACTGCATCTAAGTGTCTTTTAGGTATTCCTGGGAATGTTGTTATATATTGTATATAATTGTATATGTTGTTATATATATGTAAAACATGATTACACACTGGTAGCTAGGTACATTATTAGGAGTCTCGAAGCTGAAGTTTTTAAGGTAAAGGAGGAGAAATAATGATGAGAGAAGTTAGAATGCAATTGGAATGCAACTAAATAGTAATCATAGACTAATACAGGGTTAATCCTGCAGCACCTGTAGCACTCTGGTCTATATTCTGGAAAAGAAGTACTCAATTGAGAATTTAGTTTCTGTTCTGTGGTTTATGTGAATGACTGGTGTAATCTTATTCCAGTTTTGACTGAGAACAGAAAACACAACTTAGTACTGCTACCAATTGAATCTAAACCTCTTTCAATGTACTTTACCTGAAAAGCTGACTTGTGAACAAGCCTAACTGATGAGGCACAGAAGACATGTAGCACTAGTTTCTGTCTGTACTTCTCTCAGAACATGTTTTAAAAGTGTCTGAGATATTATAGATGATTGACCCGTGCTGTGTGATCTCAGTGGATTAGGGAAAATACTCAGTTTCATGAGCAAATTAATAATTTTAGCTTTTTTCCCCCAGTGTGAACAACTGGTATGTTCCAATGGTGGGTATAAGTTAAACTCACTTCTGCTTGATATGACTTCTGTTGATAATGCCTACTTGTAAGTCCTGTTCTGTTAAGTGGAACAGTTAGAACGTCAGCATCACACATCACAGCCCTAATTTAGATGCCAAGAAGTCTTCATTCATAAATAGACAAGAGGGGCAAAAGAGCACAGTCTTAAACTCCAGGGTCATGAAAGAATACTTTGAGCGCGATGTATTTCTATGGTTATCATGGAGCAATTAGAATCAGAATCTGTATCTCCATTTCCTGCTCTTTCATAATTATAGTATGATGATTAGATATGAGTCCTTATCTGTGTTGGTATGCTCAGCCATCATTTACTGAAAGATCCAGGACAGTAATGAAATTGATCATACTGCCTTTCTTAATTCCTTTGATTTTATACATACACTAAGATAAACATCTTTAATAATATCTGCAGACAGAAAATAAATGCAATAATAAACATTATAACAAATCAAAGTATACCATCCTATTTAAAACAATTCTGTACTTCTAGATGTCAAAGTTTAATTAAGGTGCTGAGTGCTACTTTCCAGTCCTGCTTTGTGAATTCACAGAGATCTGGACTGGATGTCTTGCCAAAATGGAAATGTGGTGAGAACCTAAGAGTGTGCTGTTTCTTCTCAGTTTTCTATGAGTACAACCAAGAGATGTAGATACTAGGAAGAGCAACTACAAGCTCACAATTATTCTGCAGGATAGCCATAACTCAGTTTATTTAAAAACCCCTGCACATTCCATACAACTTCTGCAATGATTTTACTTCAAGGTCAGATTGAAGCTGTATCTCTCTAGAAAGAGTTAGTGAAGGCTTTTAACATTCCAGGGTATTTATCTCCAGGATCCTTGTAGATTCACTCTTCAAGGTGAAAGAAAGGAAGGGTATTCTGCTGGTTAAAACTAGAGTATGTCTCCTGGGTTGAGCTGCATTCTTTGATGCAGATTTCCAGTGTTACCATGGGCTAGTCACTGAATTCACTTGTAGTATGTAGAAAGTGTTGTGCCTCAAATCCATTGGGATTTGACCTTAAAGTTTGAGAGAATCTCAAGATACCATTGGGATAGAGCTGCATTAACTAGAATTATTACAGTCTATAGAGATCAGTTTTGTTATATCTTGTGCCTCTTTGTGTGTCATTCCATGTAGTGGAGCAGACACTACCGTTGTTGGTGTGTCCACCACTAGTACTACTTCTACTGTTTTTGTCTTTTCTGCTGAAAAAATGCTGAAGCAAAACACAAGCTGCTTTTTAACAAGACATGAAAAGAATAGTGCAAAATCCTGTCATGCTCATCAATTGAAGCCTGGGCTCTAGAATAAATGACTTTTAAAATCTCTCCAAAAGTGTTCCTACAATCTAGCATTACTCAAAGACTGGGTCATAACTGCTGTTGTGTTTGAAAATATTAGCTGTCTTTGTTTTTTTTTATGCCTTGTACCTAAGTCTCTTGTGATGAGAAAGTGTCTTGACCCTTCTTTTGTCTCTGTTAAGATTCTGTCAAATGCTTCAGATTGATTTGATTTTGTTGACTTTTTTATTTCTGCTTTTATCTCCAACTTTCCTCGAGGAGGAAGGAATTCACAAACAAATGCCACACAGGTAAGTAAGCCCTTGTTTAAGCTTTAGGAGTGTGTGAGGGTGTTATGGTTTAAAACTGAAAACATTTAAAATCCACCCACCTGGATAGGGTGAATCTCTTCAGCCTTGATGCCACTGGAAGCAATGGCCATATGCATCATCTCTCAGCCTATAATCCTTTGTCTCTGCTGAAAGTATTGTGTGTATAAATGTAGTAAAGTTCTCTTTGTTACAATAGATTATGATTTTGCTGACTCTCAGACAACTTGCTGAATCTGTTGAAGGTCTTTCTGACCTGACCTTTTTTTCCCCCCACAGTTCTTTATAGAAAAAACCAGTATATACATGTTTGAAGATGGAATGCAGATGGTAGATAAAATTAAAATACCGCTGTCTTGTAGTAATATTTTTCTGCTTTTCCCCAAAATTGCTAATTTCACAGAGAATAGTTTTGAGGAGCTCCTGTACTTCTTGTTTGACATATTTGAAGATTTCTGCAGGATTGGCTTTTCAGATAAAAATATTCTTTATGCCTCTTAGTAAAGCATTACTGACACAATGTACTTGTACTTGGCATACCTATGTTACGTCAGTGGATATTAGATCAAATACAGATACTGCATTAAATGCAAAAATCCTTTTTCTGAGGATTTTTGATTCTGTGTCTGGAAGTAGTGGTTTTGGCTGTAGAAGAAGGTTCACTGGTAATGTGGTTTCCTCCCAGTCAGCATGGACTCTGCTAGGAACAATTTAATAACCACATAAAAATAGATGTAATGTAATAATGAGAAGTTATGACAGTATTTATTATTTTGATGAAAATGAGTACAATTAAAAGAGAGGTAAAACCCAAGAAACAGAAGAGAAGTGGGTGGTTAGCAGATTGAGAGAGGTGCTTCTCCCCCTCTACTCTGCACTAGTGAGACCACACCTGGACTATTGTGTCCAGTTCTGGGCTCCACAGTTCAAGGAGGACACAGAGCTGCTGGAGCATTGCATAGAGCAATGAAGATTATGAAGTAGAACACCTTCCTGATGAGGAAAGGCTGAAGGAGCTGGGTCTCTTTAGCTTGGAGAAGAGGAGGCTGAGGGCTGACCTCATTAATGTCTATAAGTATGTGAGGGGTGTGTGCCAAGAGGATGGAGCCAGGTTCTTCTCAGTGTCATCCAATGATAGAACAAGGGGCAGTGGGTGCAAGCTGTAACATAGAAGGTTCCATATCAATATCAGGAGGAACTTCTTCGCAGTGAGGGTAACGGAGCATTGGAACAGGCTGCCCAGGGATGTTGTGGAATCTCCTTCTCTGGAGATGTTCAATACCCGCCTGGATCTGTTCCTGTGCGACTTGTCCTAGGTGATCCTTCTGTGGCAGGGGGATTGGACTAGATGATCTTTCGAGGTCCCTTCTGATCCCTAATGTTTCTATGATTCTATGGAAAGAAAAAATTATGCACCACTCCCAGCCATCTCCTCTAAGTTCATAGACTGAGCATGATTCCTGTGGTATGGAATATTCCTTTGGCCAGTGTCAGGTGTCCTGGCTGTGTCCCCTCCCATATTCTTGTGCTCCTACGCACTACCAAACATCAGATGTTGAAAAGTACTTGATTTCTGTACAACAATTGAAAATGCAAGTACTTAATCAATATTTTCTTCTTACGGACTGCAAAACATGACACTATTCTAGCTACTAGGAAGCAAGATACTAAGCAAAGAAAAAAAAATAGCTCTATCCAGCTGAAACTAGGACAACCAGGCATTGCCTTTTAACTGATTTTTGTGGAAGCTTACGCCATGATCTTTTCACACTGAGTTACCACAGCTAGTAAATAGTAGGGGTAAACAGAAAGGGGAAAAGAGATTGATCGAGGTAAGAAGGAAAAATGGAGTAGGGAGAATCTCATATTTAGTTTCAGGGAAAAATACTTCAGAATGAAATTGTGTTACATTTGGTTTAGAACGGTCTATGACAAGTGTCTTAAAAGGAGTTTTAAAATTCTCCTAGCTTTCAGAAACTAGTAGAAGTATTTTTCTGACCCTCTCTTCAGAAATCAACAGATGGTGTGAAATCTAGGAGAGAGTTCTTAGGGTGCAGGGATCACAAGGAAGAGCTCTTTAATACAATCTTGCTATCTGTGTGGCTGCTCCCCTTGTTCTTCATAGCAAACACGGAGCATGGGTGAAAAGTGATGGAATGTTCTGTTCAATCTCTCACAATGGTATATCCAGAATAGCTCGCCCTTTTGCCTAACCTGCAAGAAAAGCTCCTGAGGATTTCTTCTCTTGGCATGCAGTAATAATGAACCATTGAATCAGCTGAGTGGCAGATCCTAGAAGGGTGACAAAAGGATCACAGTGAGGCCAGGGGAGGGGACAGAAATAACTGTGTGCTTCCTTTCAGTGTGAAAATTTGTATTTCCCAGATTTTGTAACTGGAAGTAAAAGACGACACTTTCAGTTGTGTAACTTTCTTCTAAAATACAAGATGTGAGGTTGCTTTGCTCCCCAGGCCCCTCAAGTCACATTTAGCATGTCCTTCCTGTCTTTCCTAACATGCTTTCTCTACTTTGCTGGGATATGCAGGCTTAGATTGTCTGAGATGGCATTTAACTTGGTTGTCATTGCAACTCTAGCCTATAAAATCAGGTACTACTACAGATTCATCTCATTTTAGAAGTGTTGTGCTGAAAAATTCTACTGTTCATGTTTAGTCCTTCTCTTGATCTAGTTCTTTGTTTTCTATTTTAGAAAGAAGCATTTTGATCAATGTGTATCTGCTTTATTATAGAATCAATAGGGATTGGAAGGGACACTGAAAGATCATCTAGTCTAATCCCCCTGCCACAGCAGGATCACCTAGACCAAGTTGCACAGGAACACATGCAGCAGGGTATTGAACATTTCCAGAGAAAGAGACTCTACAATTCCCCTGGGCAGCCCATTCCAATGCTCTGTTACCCTCACTGGGAAGAAGTTCCTTCTGATATTGATATGGCACATCCTATGTGGAGGTCACCAGATGACCTTGAGAAGAGCCTGGCTCCATCCTCTTGACACCCACCCCTCACATATTTATAGAAATTAATGGGGTCCTCCCTCAACCTCCTCTCCTGTAATCTAAAGAGACCCAGCTCCCTCAGTCTTTCCTTATCAGGGAGGTGTTCTACTTCATCATCTTCGTTGCTCTATGTTGGACATGCTCCAGCAGCTGTGTCCTTCTTGAACTGTGTGGTACAGAACTGGACACAATACTCCAGATGTGGTCTCACCAGTGCAGAGTAGAAGGGGAGAAGAACCTCTCTTGATCTGCTAACCACCCGTCTTCTGATTACCCCCTGGATGCCATTGGCCCTCTTGGCAACAAGAGCACATTGCTGGCTCATAGTCTTCTTGCTGTCACTAGGACCCCCAGGTCCCTTTCTCCTACACTGCTCTCCAACAGATCAGGCCCCAACCTATAGTGGTACCTAGGGTTGTTCTTGCCCAGATGCAAGACTCTACACTTACTCTTGTTGTACCTCATTAACTTTCTCTCAGCCCAGCTCTCTAACCTGTCCAGGTCTTGCTGAATGGCAGCACAGTCTGCTGGGGTGTTGGCGACACCACCCAGCTGTGTGTCATCAGCAAACTTGCTGACAGTGCACCTAATCCCTCATCCAAGTCATTCATGAATAGATTGAAGAGGACTGGTCCCAGTACTGATCCTTGGAGGACTCCACTAGATACAGGCCTCCAACTAGACTCTGTCCCATTAACTCTGCTCTCTGGCTTCTGTCCTGCAGCCAGTTCACAATCCACCTCACTACCCAATCATTCAGTCCACACTGCCTCAGTTTGGCAGTGAGGATGCTGTGTGAGACTGTGTCAAATGCCTTACTGAAGTCAACATAGACCACATCCACTGCTCTGCCATCGTCTATCCACTCGGTTATGCTGTCATAAAAGGCTGTCAAGTATGACTTCCCTTAGTGAAGCTATACTGACTGTCCTTAATGACCCTCTTGTCCTCGATATACCTAGAGTCGGCATCCAGGACAATTTTTTCCATGACCTTTCCAGGGATGGAAGTGATGCTGACTGGTCTATAGTTACCTCAGTCCTCTTTCTTATCCGTTTTGCAGATGACTTCCATCAACTGCCTTAGCACGCACTGGTACATCCCATCAGGTCCTGGAGATTTATGTACCTCCAGTTGGCTCAACTTATCCCTAAGCCAGTCTTCAACCACCAAGGCAGGCTCCTCTCTTACCTCGACTTCCTCTGGAGCTTCAGCAGTCTGATCTTTGATATCAGGACATCTCCCAGAAGTATAGATGGAGGAAAATAAGATATTCAATATCTCTGCTTTCTCTGCATTTTCTGTCTTCTGGGCATCCCTTCATTGAGCAGTGGGCCTATATTTCCTCTAGGTTTAGTTTTACCTGAAATGTATTTGAAGAAGCCCTTTTTGTTACCCTTGATCTCTCTTGCAAGGTTTATTTCCAAGGAGGCTTTGGCTTTCCTAGTTGCAACCCTACATGCACTCACTAAAGCCTTATGATTACCTCAAGTGGCCATCCCCTCATTCCATTATGTTCAAGTCTCATACTGAGGTATGATACAGACAACTTGTATCTTTTCAACTCTCAGTTAGTTCTGATTTTCAGTTAACAGTTTATTCAGGTCACAGTATGCTTTGAAACCGATGGTAAGTCTTGCTTACGTTTAATCTTAAAAATCCACACAGCAGCGACTTTAGAGATATTTGTCATAGTTTTACTGATGTTATAATGGAGGTGCTGTTTCCAAATTGGGTACTTTTTTTCTTCTGTTGTGTAGAGTACACTCACCATGATTATTCACTGACATTACGTGTATTTATAAATTATAAGTTAAGATCTAGAGTTGGAAGAACTCGTTGGAGATAAGCTTACTTTCTCATTGTGTGTGGGAATGAATTGTCCCTGCATGTATTGCTGCAAAGATATATTTGAAATTTTGATATCAAGATTTAGGTCACTGCATTTACTGTTCTATTCAAATTCCTATTAGTATCCAGGACCATGAGCATGTTTTACATTTATTTGATTTGATTTCTTTTTCTAAAGTTCATCATCGATTCAGATCCCTTCTATGTTATTACTGATTTGTGTGTATGCATATTCAGTGGGTTATGGGAAATACATCACTGGTGTATCAAAGAGCATCAAGAAAAAATATTTCTTTTGGGAAATAGGAATTCTTCTGTGCTTCAGGAAAGCATCTGTGAAAGCATCTCAGTGGGCCATTAAGGGTGTATTAAGCCTAAGGCACGTAACTATTTTTGCCAAAGTCTGTGGAATCATACAGTTCAAATTTAAGTTCATTCATAAGTGGCTTTGGTCCTATGAGCTTGGACTTGGTTCATGTAGTACCCCCTGTGAGACTGAATTTTTACAGCTGTTCAATTGCCACTGTTTGTCTCAAAAATAATTATGTTGTAGCTACAAGTAGATGTAAGCCCAGTATTGCTAATGGATGGGGTAGAAGACTAAGCTGTGTAGCCCAGCTGAGGAAATGGCTAGTTACAGATAGCTAATGCATGAACTAATTTATTCCACATTGTAGCACTACTAGCAGCATAGTTTAGAGGAACAAAAGGTTGTATTATTAAATGAGTAATTACTGTGTTTTGTAAAATAAATTTGGGCATGCCATCTAGCTGTTTAATTCCTTGTGTTTTCTAGGCACAGACATGAGAGAAAGAATTAGATACCATCACAGTTTTGTTCATATTGGAAGGAAATAGGTTTTCTTCTTTTTCACAGGTTTTTTTTTTCATAACATTATTTCAGCACAGGATTTTTTACAGGGTTTTCCATCTCTGATGTGACCTATATGAACATAAAATGCTTCCACTGGGAAAAATGAGTCGAAACACAGTGAAAAATTTAAGCAAATTTATTTTGAAAGAACTAGAAACAGTTTTGTCTCAACAAATGGAGGCTGAATCTGCTAACTTTAATGGTGTCTTACCTCCCACCTGTAGTGTCGTAGTAGTAGTGTGGGGGTCCTTATCTGGATCCCCATGCATCCCACCTGGATCATCATTAATGTTGAGGGTCAGAGACCCCAACAATATTTTAGCCAAGAGGTTTTAGCTAAAGCATCAGACACAACGGGAGAGTTTACAAAACCACTTAGGAATCTGCAGGCAATGAAACAACTGACTCAATTTGGGAAAAAAGTGCCATGAGATACTTTAATTCACTCTTCCTACCACATATCAGAGAAGAAATCCACAGAAGACTTAGACACAGACATGTGGGGGTTCGTCACACTGCTGTTAGAAAGAGCAATGACAGAATGTTGAACATCTTCGTTATAGACGGTACTGCTTCTCTCTGAAATCATAGCTGTCATCCAACTTCAGTCTTGATCCTCATAAATCTATGAAGTCCAGAATTGTCACAGTCTCGCTAGGTCCAGGTGAATCTTCCCACTCACCCTAATTTTGTTCAACTTGAGGAGCGACAACATTCTCAGAAACTATAGCATTTTCTCACGGTGGCAGTGATGTATCTCCCAACAGTCCAAGATAGAGCAAGCAAAGTAGAAACAAGGCTGAAGTCACTGAGGCAAGAAGGGCAGGGGCAGGCACTTTTCTTTTCAACTCTTCAAATGCATGCTTTAAATTTTTCTGCAGAAAACACGCACATTAAACTTATAGATTCCACTCAGCTTTGAAAGCAAAGCCTCTCCTTAGTATGTGTTATGTGCTGCTAGGTGCTTTAACTTCTTACCTTTCTGGTAAGGTACCAAATAACCACATCACTTATGGACTTACCACACACTGATTAAACTGGTGTGGAGTTGCAGAGCACTCACCATTCCATTGTCAAATGTTATTTTTTGATAAAGGTGAAAATACTGTCTGATACATTGCATGCTCAGAGAATCAAAGTATTACTTTGGTTGGAATAGACCTTTAAACTAATTGAGTCCAACCATTGACTCAGCACTGCCAGGTCACCACCAAGTCATGCCCCTCAGCGACGCATCTGTATGTATTTTAAATGTTTCCAGGATTTTGACGCCATCACACCCACGGGAACCCTATTCCAACATATGAAAACCCTTTTGATTAAAAGATTCGTCTTAATATACAGTGAAAAGGATAAGAATAGATACAAAAATCATCAAGTAGATTGAGTTTAGACTGCATACAAGGGGAAGACATCTGTGTAAATCATTGTTCTGTGGATTGATAGCAATATGGTGAGCTGTAATTTCTCATGTGCTGCAGCAATTTTCCTGATTTGGCCTTCTACTGCTTACTGATCTCTAGTTTTTGTCAGTTGATGAGGTGGTTTTTTTCCCCTTGCTATTCATATGCATCATTCTGTGTAGTATAGCTGTCCAGATCACAAGAGTAAGCGAACAACTTTACACCCTTTAGTGTACCTAAGTATTTCAGAAATAATATCCAGTATGCTGTTGAAGTGGAGGATAGAATTTGGAAATATTTGGTTTTTAGTAGGCTTTCAGCATAGAATTTAATGTAGTGGCTCACCAAATGTATTTTCCATAGCAAGTTCCACAGGGAATTTATTGTAGATCTTCGAACTGGTTATTGTGATTTTTTTTTATTTTTTTTTTCCAAATCCTTTTCCTTAACTGGTACTGGTTCTAAAAACTACTGTGTATTATCCTGAGAAGATCTAAGTGTGTTTGTGTGAGATAACACTACAGAAACAAGCTGACTTGTGTACTAAAAATACTTCAAAACTCCTTATTTATTTTCTTAATTCTTGAGGTGGCAGCAGAGCAGCACTGCTGAGCCACTACTGGTTATTACTTCAACAGTTTGTCACTGCAGTTCCCACATTCTGGAAGTGACACAGCAGATGTCTTAAAAGGTGAGTTTTTGTGGACACGGGGGGGGAGTTTTTAAGGGTTTTCAAAGAAGAAATAAATTTGAATTTCATGCATCTTTAAGGAACAAGGTTTCTTTTCCTGCTAATAAGAATATGGAGTTTTCTAGTTGTGATCTAGGGATTTCTTCATGCCCTGTAGCATGAGGAATTGTTGATTTTTTTCTGGAAGGAGCCATAAGAACTTGATATTAATAATAGATTATTTTTTCACCAGTTTTGGTAAAACTTGCATTGATAAGGTGGTGATAAACTTCCATAGGTATACATTGGCTTTGAGAACAGCAACAAATGTTTTTTTTCCTCATATAATTTTATAAAAACATCTTTCTTTACAAAATATTTGTGCTAAGCACTTGGTTTCAATTTCCACATGAATGCAGAAATGTGCTTTGTTTTGTGAAAGTATCCTTAGAAAACAGAGTGGTGAAGACCAATTTTTGCTCCAGTTATAAAATGCAAACCTGCTTAATTGAGTTATCATATCAGACTGTCCTCTTTTGTCTTTGGTGCTTTATGTTGCTAACATGGATTCAACTCTTAACATAACTAGTGATGGGCAAGAGTAACCTGAATTCCATATGTTCGTATCTTCTAGTGTCTGTCATTTAAATAGGTGACTGTTGAGTCAGATGAAAGAATTTACTTCCAGAGCCTTAGGAGAGAGTGACATGTGATGTTCCTCCTCGCATTTGTACCCACTCTTGAACTGTCTGCTAGAATGAGATCTTGCGTATCTTTCACATGATTGCAACAGCACACCTAGCACTCAGAGAGTGCAGATTTGTGGATGCTTTTTAGTACCTCTGATCCAGAAATCAGTAATTACTCTGACACAAAAAGATTTGGCTGCTGAATTTTTCTGTGTTTTGAGGAGGCAAAAAGGAAAGAATAGGTGAGAATAGGAGAAATCATTTTCTTGTTAGTTTTCATTTTAATTTTTTTAACTAGATACGGGTGGAGACTGTGTAAACATTAAAAAATAATGTTTTTAATATTTTAAACTTCTTTAATTGATAATACTGTAACTTTATATACAAGTAGAAAGGTAGTATGATTTAATCTTTTGTATTCCAGATATCTTCTTTTCTCATTTTACGGTCTTCCCAGAAACTGCAATGGGATTACAGCTTTACCCTTGCCAAGCAGAAGTAAAGTTTATAGGAAAAGTGTATAGACTCGATTCAGGAAATTTGAGATATGCTTCTAACTGTGCCACAGAATTGTCTATATAATCCTCTGCAAGATACTTGATTTGCCTATCAGTATTTATCTCTCACAGAAGTATCCTCATGGGATGTGTTATTTCCTAGGTGTTTATGTGCCATGTCTTGAAGTGCTATAATATATCCTGCAGTCTAGTAACTAACAGTAAGAGTTTTGCAAATAAGATTCTGATACCAACTGCATTGAAGAATGTTTTGTTATGCTTTTTTTGCTGTAGTTTTGCAAGTGATGTTTACTCTTAACAGAAGAGAAATAGTTTTGAAATTGGCAATGATGAAATAAAATGCTCTACAGAGAGCTCTATCTCTTGATTAGCAGTGAATTAGAAGCAAAAAGTGCATTCTGAGCTGAAGTATCAGGAATGAGGACCATCAAGAACTGCATCATCAGGCTGTGATAGAAGAGCCAGAACTGAAGAAGGGACTGGTGCTAAGGCTCCAGTGCTCCATGTTGTCATTCTGCCTTTGGCAGATCTATAGAAGTGCTCTCACCACTCATAGTGTACCAATGTGTAAAATAGATTTAATTGACAAGTATTTACTTCATACATGCATGCATGTTTTATTTGAAGCTATTAATCCTGAAGAAGCTCAAAACATTTGATTGCATTACAAGTGGTATTAATGAAATTAATCCCCTGACCGTAATTTTAGTTGAAAACTAAATATGGAAAGCAAGCTAGAGTGAGTGGCTAAAAAAACAAACCAGAAACCACCCATATTACAAAACTGAGCTGTTTGTTTGTATCATGCACACTTACCAGTGTGTCCTATCCAAATCATGCTGTTTGGGATTCCATGTTTGTAATGCCTTCTCCTCTATACAATTTTGTGGCATCTGCCTATATTGAATGTTTAGGTGCTTCTGTTGTAGATAACAGTAGTGATGATATTGCTAACTCCTGTTTATTTGCAGAAAAGTACTTTCTTTCAGAACTAGAAGAAATTGCAGAAATTTTGCAAAAATTCATAATTGACCTTCCCTCCAGTGTGTAAAAATATTTTGTCATCTTTCATCCAGCCAACAAACATAGATTTTATGAGCCATTGTGAATAACTTAGAATCACAGGATCATTGTTGGTTGGAAAAGACCTTTTAAGATCGTAAAGTCTAACCATATACCCACTCTTATTCTGGAAAACATTTTGGTAATGTTTCCTATGTTTTGTTGAACTGAGCTTCTGTCTTTCTATGGTGTAGCTATGAAAGAGCAAAGGATTGTCTTCTGCAGTATTGGGACAAGTAGCCAGCTCTTGAATCAGTGGAACGAATCTTCAAGTCACATGTATTTCCTGCTCTTTGAATGGATTCTCATCTAAATACTGGTTGTCTGTGTCATGATGAGGACATCACAGCCTAGAAGACTATGCCTGAAAATCTTAGAATCATAGAATGTATTGGGTTGGAAGGGACCTCTAAAGGTCATCTAGTCCATCCCTGCTATAACAAGCAGGGACGTATGTAACTGATTTATTAAATGCAGTCTTACCAATGTACAGCTAAATTGTGTGATGATAAGTTTGAAATATTATCACTCCAGTGCAGAATGGATGTACCTAGGTGGCCAAGAGGGCTAATGGCATCCTGGCCTGTATCAGGAATGGTGTGCCCAGCAGGGAGAGGGAGGTTATCCTCCCCCTGTATTGGGCACTGGTTGGACTGCACCTAGAGTATTGTGTTCAGTTCTNTCTGATTTTGTAACGGGCTGCCCACGGAGGTGGTCAAGTCGCCGTCTCTGGAGTTATACAAGGTTAGTCTGGATGAGGTGCTGAGTGGCTGAGTGGTAGATGTTAGATGTTAAGTTTACTTGGTTGGTTTTAGGTTGGACTGGAAGATCTTTAAGGTCTTTTCCAGCCTCATCATTACTGTGATACTGTGGTTTTATATATAACTTGGCATTATGTACTGATCATTTTAGTGTATTATTCACTTGGAGGAGGTCATAGTTTTTCCACATGGGCTTTGACAGGAAGACTGACGTTCAAAGCAGCTACTAAACGTTTTCTGAGCCTTGGGATGAAGAATCAAACGTATTTGCTTAAAATATAAACGAATTATTTCTGAATTATACTGATCACCACAGTAACCTTCATTGTATTTCATTTGAAGTTATTTAAAACCACTTACCTGGAAGAAGTGTGTGTTGTCAATTATTGGTATACAAATGTAGCCTAATGATATTAACGTGAAGAATTTGTAGGATGAATATTTCTTCATGCATTGTTGTTTCATGTCATTGTCATAATAAATGTCAGTCATTTAGTTGAACTGTAATTTTGGAACATTTTTTTTTCTTCTGTGTCACTTTTCCCTTAGGGGTTGCATTCAGCTTTTACAAATAATTATATTTCTTTTAGGTTGTTTTTTTTTAGTATGTGTAATTGCAGTTCCCTTTTACTAGGGACACCTGAGTTTGGGTTTTCCTCATGCATTTCCCTGATAAGGTCTGCCTAGGTTGTGCATATGACTTGTAGGAATTTCCAATATTTGAAGATTTCAGAGGGCATTAGAAGACACTTTTCACTAATGCTCACTACTTTGAATCATGTTTCAGTGCTATGATTTAGCCCTGTTGGTAAGCCTGTGCCTCCTGCTCAGGTGTTTGAGCAGTCAGTGAACCAATTCCTGAGCCTCTGCCATTTAGAACTAGCCATTTTAAGACTAGTCAGGATCCATGGCAATTTACCATAAAATGTGGTTCAGGAGATGATTTAAGGGTTACTCGGGCATTTTCCTGCATGGGCAGACCATGTCTAGGTGGAGGCTAAATCCTGAGGACTTAGGACCCACTTAACTTCAGTTCTTGATTAGTTTTAACAACAGGTGTTTTGGGTGTCTATGTTGACATCTGGAGATAAATCACATTTTTCTACAGTGTGTCTCACTTTCCTCAGAGTGCAGGTAACCTCAAACTGTCACTTCGACATCTGGTCACTCTTTCCTCTTTTCTCTGTGGAACTGCCCAGGGGTGAAAATCATATTGCATGACTTTCAGTAATCTACTTTTGAACCATCAAGGACTCTTCTGGACTTGGTGGTGGATGAGTACAACTGCATGTCCTAAGACATACTTCAGATGTGCTAATTTTATAAAGAAGTCTGAAGAAATAAAACAAATGTATATACTTGCTGACATGAATCTGTTTTTTTGTGGAGTCTGTCTTGCCTTTTTAAAGTAGATATAAGGGCTTTAATCTGTTTTACATGAAAATATACTTGAATGGGTGTTAGAGAATTGCTAAATGCTGTCATGGACCATGCAGGTGGACACATGAAGGTTCTTTCACTGTGATCTTGCAAAGTGCAGAACACACAATCAAGGTGACCAAGACAGGGCGTTCTGCTTCAATTTGGCAGTGCAGTTTTATTGTTTTACTCGTACTTGATGCACAATAAACAGAAGAGGGTGATGGAAAAGGGGAAAAAAGAGTGAAGAGGGGAAAGAGGATAATAAGGTCCCAGATGTCCCTAGGGTCCCAGGTCCAGGCAGTATCCTGCCAGCCTTCCGATCTTGTGGTGACCCGTTGTGGGAAAAGCTTCTAAAAGCTTCCCAAGTTTGGTTGCTAAGAAGCCATCTTTTATGCCAAGCAACACACCTTGCTCCATGTCTTTCCCATGCAGCTCTACCAATCTCTGCCTTCTCAAGCGAGGCTTCTGTGCATGTTCAGAGAGGAGCATCCGAAGGCATGCTCTCCCTGGAAGTGTGTAGGTTTTGACCAGGAGGTGTGTTTTGATAGTATAATGACATTATAATGAGCAATTTTCACCTAAAGTCCCAGATTTATTCACCAATGTCAAGGCAGTTAAGGTGATCAATCTTCCTTGAGACTCAGTGTTACCTGTTCTGTGCTAGGTAATTGGGAAATAGCAACATGCAATTAACTATGTGGCCTAGGCATTCCTGGCTTTTTCTGTTATGATAGTTCCTTTCTTTTTATCAGTTTTTTGGGCAACTTCCTGTACCATAGGGTCCAAGTCCATGATGACCATGTTGAGACAATACCTACTGACTCTTAGAGATGCCTGTTAGGGTCTGTGGTAAAGCTATAGCCATGTGCATACAGATATGGGACTTCAGAATGTCAGTTCTCTTAGGCTGTCTCTTTTTTATTTTCCTGGTAGGCCATTATTGCTGTGGTCTTGCAGAGCCTCATTGCAAAGCATTTTGAAGTTGCTGGGAAGGTTTCTTCAATCCTAATTTTTTTCATGTGCACTTGATTAATCAAACTGTTGAATTTGTTTTTAATTAATTATACCCAGTAGGGTTTAAAGGCTCAAAAAGCAGTGGAGTAAACAGTCTATAATTGACTGAAATGAGAATTCCATTTGGAGAACTGCTAGACAATTGAGTTCACTCTGTAATGTTAGAATGCAGAACACTTTTGTTGTTTTAAGTATGCAGCTCCTGTTCATTATGCTGAAATTGAGCTGAAAATTGTTTTCTTTTGCTGCCATTAATTTTAATTTTTAAATTTGGTGCAAATTAAGTTGCTAACTTGAACAGCTATAGAGATGACTTCCTGTGAGATAACTAAATCTCCAGTTATGTCTAACAAGCCTCATTTTATTGGGTTGTTTCCAAATACCTGCAGTGAAAACCAATGTATTTGAAGAAGAATTTGTCACGATTGCTTTGATGAGTATAAAGTGACTATTGACAGTAGTAAGCAAATACGGCTTGCTGCTGAAATTTTACATGCCATCTTTACCACTTTCATTGCTAATTGCTTTACCAGAATAATTCAGTTCACCTTGTAGTGTTGGGTAACACAGAAGTTACAGATGGAAAGAGCTAATTACCTCATCTGGTACAGTCATATTTGTTTGTTTGTTGTCTGCTTTTTTCATGTCAAAACAGGATGTTTTCTGTGTTTCCTATTAGCTGTGTTTCCGTTAGCTCACCTATGAGACTGTGGCAGTTGCCTTGAGAGTTGTCCACATTTCATCTTTTTCTTTATTTTGATTCATTTCTAGCAGTCATAGATCTGAAAAATGGCTGAAGTACTGCAGAGGAAAAATAGATGGTGACATGAGTGAACAGTTGTGCTTAGAGTTCCACTGTTGTTTCTCACCTCTGTGACCCTGATTCTTAATAAAAATGCATATTTTTCATGATTTTCTCTAACAGACTTATTTTAAACTTGATGAATAGTTATTTAAGATCTCTCCTGATGTTAGTAACAAAGCTGAAACACTTTCTCTGTTGTAGGCAACATTATTATTTAAACTGTTTTAAACGTAAAAGAAGCAAACAAAGTGGTCATTGAACTGCTATGTTGCTAATCAATTAATAATTTAAACCTCGTTAGCACAGTTATTTAATTCAGCCTCTTGATAGGTACAGCATTATAGATACAAACAATTGCCATATTTTAGCTATTTTCATTCATGACTGCTGTGAATCAGTAAGATTTCTTCACTGCAGTAAGGAAAGCATCCAGATAAACAATACTGTGTTATTCAGTAATTTTCAAAAAGGACTAAATGCCTGGATATTTACAATTTTCTTGATCTTTTACTTTATTTATAAAGAATGTGAAAAGGAGAAATTTGACTGTTTGTTTTTTCTTGGTCTTAACAGAACTGCAAGATTTTTCTGTTCTTAAGTTAGCTGAAACAAAAAGTCCCAGGGACTACGTTAAGCATTCTAATATTTCCGCAAGGAGAAAGCAAAGGTTGTAGTAATCAAAGGAGTACATTTGCTTCAGAATAATTTTGGGAATAAATGCAGTGTTGCGAGACTCTTCCATACTATACATGGTCATTCTGACACGTTTTCAGTGAATTGATACAGTAGTCTCCAAAATAACAGAAATATTCTTCAATTTTCGTGTGTTTGAGTTAACTTTCAAAAAAGGCAAATGCTTTTGCTTTGGTCAGTTAAATTTGCAGTTAACATCCCCTGTTGGGTATCAACTGCTCTGGAAGAATACTACTGCTGATATGAAATAATGGAATAAGATATAAAATAAATAATATTAATAAGAAAGATTTCACTTTTGTTTACACATTGTCCTGGATTTGGCTAGGATAGGGTTAACTTTAACAAGGAGTTGGGAGAGGGGGCCACAACCAGCATAATAGAAATGAACCAGCCAAGGGTATCTTTGATACTTTAGTGAAATTTTGCCTAGTATATAAGGCGGGCTGGGGGCAGTGTGCACGGTTTGAGCTGGCAGCTGGTTCTGGGTGGTGTGCTGTTACTTTGCAGATCCCTGGACTAATATATAAGCAGTTCATTATTGTTGTTATTAATGTAGTTTCTTCTTTGTGTTGCTCTGTTAAACTCCTTATCTCAACCCATGAGTTTTCAACTTTTTCTTCTGGTTCTCCTTTCTCTCACTGGGGCTGAGGATGGGAGGATGGGGTGGGAAAGGAGAAGTGAGTGAGCTACCATGTCATACTCGGTTGGCAGCTGGGCCTAAACCATGCCATGTCTTTGTTTGTATCATCTTTATTGTGAGAAAGAGTTTAGATGCACCTGAAGGATTTGGTGTGACAGCTGGAGTGTGGAAGAGCTAAATCCAAGCAAAACAGTGAAGATTCCTTCCACATAACTGCTAATGTGAAATTTTTAGTGAGAAGGCAAAAGTTTTTTTGAGCCTTTGTGAGGCTGCTTCTATGACAAATTATAGCAGCTAATGTGTATTGATTTAAAGACAACCAGTAAGGCAGAGTATAACTGCTGTCATATGCAAACACTCTTTGGTTTAACAGTGTCTTGCAGCTTTATTTCAAATTAATTACCATTTCTATTATTGCAGCTTTTTTGTTTTAATATATATAGCTGCCTGTGCAGTTTTATCCTCTTCTCTTTAGCAAAAGTTGCAAGGTCTTTTAATAGCTTACCTACACAGTGCTGTGTGGGTTACAGGTAGTAGCAGCACATAAGCCTCTCAAGTCAATCGATGTTAATTGTAACAGCCATCTCAACTATATAAGATTCTCCAATAGTCTGGAAATTTTAGAGAGGCTGGAAAATGAATTACATAGCTCTTTTATGTGCAAGTGTAAGTAGCGTTACAATAGCCTAATAAAGTAAATAGTCTCAGAGGCTTTAAGAGAAAAGGTCTGGGGGTATGTGATCAAATGTAGGTAGCTAGGACTGTCGTGTATCCCTCCATGCAGTGCTTCTGAATAGGCTTTGTTACAGTGTCTTGAATTGGAAGGATTGGGAAGAGAAGGAGAATCTCTGAATGCTTTCATCTATGACAGCGTCTGTTAGCAAATGTAGGACTATTCCTGTGGTGTTTAATTAAGCCTGGAGTTGTAACAAATCCAGCAAACAATTAATGATTAAAATTAACCATCTGTCCTTTGTATAGTGATTTATATACATCATTAATGTGTTTTAAGGTGTTAGTTGTCCTTTACCAAGCTAGGTAATAAATGGTGGCTTCAGAAAGTGTTATTTAAAATTCAAATTAACTTTGACACCAGAAACTCTTTGTGCTAAGATGATAACTGGAAGCAAGAGTGAACCCCTCTTTCCAATTTTATGTCTGAGAAGAGACATCCGTCTTGCACAGGGACTATGTTATCCTGGCTAGCTAAGCTATTTCTGTTTCTACCACTTGGGCTCCAAAGCTACCAACAGCCATGTCAAACCAAACATATTTTTAAAATATTAGTGCTAAGTTTACAGATTCACAGAATTATTCAGGCTGGGAAAGACATCCAAGGTCATCAGGTTCAGCTTATGACCTAACATCACCACAGTCACCAAGACCATGGCACTAAGTGCCACATCTAGTCTGTTCTTAAACACCTCCAGGAATGGGAACTCCACCCCCTCCCTGGGGAGTCCATTCCAATGTTTGACCACCCTTTCCATGAGGAAGTGTTTCCTAACATCCTAACCTCCCCCCAATGCAGCTCTTGTCCTGTCACTAGTTACGTAGGAGAAGAGCCCCATGCCCACCTGACTACAACATCCCTTCAGGTATTTACAGAAAGTGATAAGGTCCCCCCAAGTCTCCTTCAGGCTAAACACCCCCAGTCTTTCCCTCCAGTCCCTTCCCCAGCCTCATTTCTCCACTGGACACTCTCCAGCCCCTCAATCTCTTTCTTGAAGTGAGGGGCGCAGAACTGCCCCCAGTAGTAGATGTGAGGCCTCGTCAGTGCCAGTACAGGGGGACAAACATGTCCCTAGTGCTGCTGGTCACACTAGGTTAGTTATTTAGGTTATCCCCATTTTCTTTAGCTAAGGGCCTGTGCCCTGTTTTTGAAGGCATTTTTGTGCATCACTCTGCACAAGTCTCATTTTATAAAGGCACTTGGTTATTTCAGATTCCTCTTTCGTCTTTCACAGGGATACAAGCTCCCAGGAGAGTGATGGACTGTTAAAATCAAACCAAAGTCCAGAGTCTGCAATAAATAACGTGTTGTCTTGCATGGTTGTTGAAAGTTCTGGATCTACTAAAGCTTGGTTCAGTTAAGCCTTCCAGCCTAAGGAAAGCAACATGAACATCTATATCAAGAACCTGGGGCTTAGATTTACTTTTTCACACTAAGGACAAAACGGAAGCCTGGAATTCAGATAGCATGCATAATGTATTGACCAGCTTGCTGGATATTTGTTGTGTCAGTGAAGGATTTAGGAATGATGACCATTTTCTGATATAATACCTAATCTCTCCATTCCAATTTTTTCTTCAGAAGGTTATTTTGAGATTCAGCCAAGATGCACTTGCAGTTTAATTGTGGCGTCTTGTAAGCTTAACTAATTGTAGTCTTTGAAAACTTTTTTTACTTTATAAAGGACTATGTTTTTGTGATCCTGCTAGTTCAAACTACAGGCGTTGATTGGAAATAAGTTACAAAGGAAGGCTGTGATTCAGTGGCTGTAAAGTGCTGGAAATGTGCAGATTAAGATCACATGGAAAAATTGCAGGTATGTTTTGGTAAAGTTTGGAATTTTTAGTTAGTTTCTTCCTGTACCTTTAACAGTAGTCTACATTTAGCATAGTAAGGGGTTATCTATATATATTTCAATAAATGCATTTCATAAAAATGGATTTGTCAGTGCAGGGAGTTCGTATATGTACTTATTGTAATAAAAAGGCCAGACATCGCAGTCTGGGAGTTTCTGTTCTTAGTATGATGTCTGTTTCTCCTGTCTTTACCTGGGAGACCTTAGCAACAGAGAAAAGGAACTAATTATTAGATCTTGCAGAGCTTAATTTATTTCCATAGTATATATTATGCTCAAAACTTTGCTCCAAATTTTGCTCAAAACCACAAAGAAGAAAACAGCACAAGAGGCCAACTTAATCCGTCATGTAACTTTCTGTACCCAGTTTTCCTAAGCATTAGGGAAATCTCATGTGGTTTGATTATCTGATAGATCACAAAAAAAAAAAATGGAGAAATCCTATCCTGTCACTTTACACCTGCATATACATATGTGCACCTGAAGCCATTGAAGCCCTAAAACATGTTGGTAGGATGGTTTATGGTCCTGAGCTGTGAGCCTAGACCAAAAGGGTTCTAATGTAGGCAGAACATTTCTGATCGTGTTTATTTGCTTATGTGTCACTATGTTTAGTCTTTGCCTGCGTGTTATGTCATTATTTTAAAATCTTATGTGATAATCGTCAATTTTGGGTGTAATTAGTGCCCTGGTAACGAGGTAATTATGTCCATAGAGGCTGTGATTTTTAAGGGAATGTTTAACAGTATACTTCAAAAGCCATGCCACTAAAAATGAAATCCTAAAAGAGAACTCCATTTAGAGCAACTGCAGATTTATTTATCGCTGTAAAATCAACACAATTGATTACTGACAAGTTGAATGATAATCTCTTCCTATCCAGCACCTAATTAATAAAGGCTAATCAGATTCTTAAGCAGTAAATTCTTCTACAAAGTGTTTCTCTGTGCCTGTTCCCATTGTATATCAGGGTTACAGCCTTGCTTGTGCTTTTCCTAGACCTGGCGGGATTTTATTACAGTGTAAGTTCTGCATGGTGTGTGCACTCAGTATCAGGGAGGTAGTGGTACCTATCTGAACACCATTAGAAATGTAGCAGTTTAAAAGATTAGAAAAAGAATTTAAATTTACTGCGTGACCATGGGTTTTTTTCTTAGTGATTCAACATGCCTTTTGACATTAACAGTAACTTTGCTGATTAGATATGGGCCTGAGAGCTAGTTTCTGAATTAACTGAATACTGTATAAATTTCAAAGGTACAAGGAAAATACATGGCTTTTTTTTGGGTATATTTACAATGTTTTTTTCATATAGAACAGTAGTCCACAGTACTACAGAAATGAATTTCTGTTTGCCCATTTTTATTCCGTGACTTGAATGCAGTGCATGTATGTTCTGCATGCTTTTTTCCTTACTAATAAAACATAGTAAGAGTTTGCCCTTGATATGCTAGAAACTTGTGTTTTCGGAAATACCTGCAGCTTAAAACACAGCGTAAGTCACTTAAGTGGATTGGGTATTTCTTTGTCACTGATTACTAGTTTTTTTAAAGTGCCAAGTTAGTGCTGTGCTAATGGAAATTTTATATGTAAAGTTTCTTGACTACAGGCATTGAGTATTCGTGTCCTAGTAGCATCATTCATTTATATACATGACAAAGAATTCCTGCAGGCTATATGCAAGGGCAGTTTATATGGTAGGGGCCTGTATTTTGTATCTAAATCTGCAGTGGGCTGTGCCTCACAGTGCAATCTTTGCTTGTCTCTTCTGTCTTGGCATCGACAGGTTGCAAATTCGGCTACAAACCCAACAGTAGTTATAAAAGTCAAAATAGGTGCTCACAATTTGGAAGTAGTACCAATATCAGATTTTAATATATTGCTTTCATGACATTCTTCATCAGTATTTAGAAGTTCTGTATATAATTGTTGATGTCCACATTGCTCGTACACTTGTAGAAGGCCAAACAGGGAGCAATGGGGAAATGAAACCTTGGTCAGGTGTTTAATTCCAGGGGGTTGCAGCAATCTCATAACAGTATTTTACATATTATATTGTTACAGTACACAGTACCTCTGAAACGAAAGCTAATAATCTGAAATACAAAAGAAAGCTAAAAACATAGAGTTGTTGAGTAGAATATGTGTTGCATGCCTTTAAATCTAAATGGGTGGTGATGGCCCAAGTGCAGTAACTTTAGCATGTTTTATGCATGACATCATGTGTCTAAATGATGGTGTTTTACATATATTTATTGCAGAGCTATAGTGCCATATTTTGACTCAAATGGGAGTTACTCTCTCAAATGAAATATAACAGATGATTTTCCAACTTTTTTACAGTTAAGTGTATACATCACTAATGTATAAATTCAAGTTTTGGATCTCTGTACTTTGAACATTATATTGACTGTCGATTAAATGCAGTACCTAATACTCATATTTCAGATTTTACCAGCAGTGAAATTTTATTTTGATTAACATGTATATTTAAAACATTTGGTAACTTCCAAGTAATTCTTGTTTTTAAATTGGAGGGCTTTCAAGAAATGTCAAGTGTTAATCTTAAGCCTGCTCTTAAATTCCAATCAGCTGAGAGCATAATTGTTCACTAGAGAGTAATGTAAATTACCTTCTTCTACACAGCAGCTTAAAGAACTGGTTGGAAGGACTTCCCAGAATTGGTGGTCCTGCACTCTAAAATGTAAATAAACACTGCTGCATTCTGAAGATCACATTAGCCACCCTCCCTTTGAAAAGACACAGATAATCTTTGTGCCCTGGTGCCTACAGAGTGTTCTGGAAGTTAGTGGGACTTCTTACACTAGGGTTCTAAATTAGGTCATGGAGGTGATGGCTGTTGACATTTGGATGAGAATGGAGCAGTGACATTACATGTGCTAATTTATCTAGCTTCTCTATATGGGTTCTTTTTCTAGAGCCTGGATTTTTGTGTGCATGTGGTATTTGTCATTTTGAAGCAAGCTACACAAATACATAGTAAAGAGTTGCATTGTCTCTTGGAAACAAGCAGTGGACACTGATGGATATAGCTCATTTTATATATGGACAGATTCCCTGATATTTAGTTATTTCGATAAAAGATGTCTCCAGAATCACTATGGATTAGGAAATAGTAGTTTATCTTAATTTTCAATTAGCTCTGGTCTAAAATCCTGCCCATTTGCACTCTGCTGACTTTCAAAGGGATCGGTTTTACTTGACTGGTTCCTCAGATGCCTGTGGTATGACAACTGAAGTAAAGATGGAAGATTTCCCAAGGGAAGATGGAACGTGGGTCTGTGAATGTGTTCTCACTATTTAAATAGTCATTAGGCCAGTTTTTGCTCACAGATGCACAACCAGTCTTCCATATTCATGAATACTTTTCATCTGTTTTGGCAAATGGTGCAATTTGAGAATTGAGCTTTCATCTTCTTACTTCTGTTTAACCAGCTCACCTTGGATTCAGAAGTCCTGAGGCTGATGAATCTAAGGGAAGCTCCGGGTGAATTATGCCTTTTAGCTTTTGTCTGCAGCTGGATAAGTATCACTGATGTGTGTTTTCTTCCTATTTCTGTGCATCTTCCACTGGTTTAGACCATAAAGAGTTTTTCCTCTGCAACAGGTTTTTAACTTACGTTCCTACAGAATTTCCCTGTATACTCTTCTGTATTAATGTAATTTATATTCTGGGTTATCACCCGGTGAAGTACAGGATAAAGAGCATGTACTCTATCAGAGGAGACACACAAAATAATTTAGTACAGATTCCATATCAGCCTTTAAATAAAACATCATCTTTCCCCTCCAAAAAACCATTCTTAGTATTTCATTAAGCGAAAGTAACAATATTAATAATTGTGCCATCACACAGCATTTGCATTTCTCTTGTGATATTACCGGTGTATGATTTAGCATTCATTTTAAATGGTGCAGTGAATCTACCTTACCACTAAATGGCACTCCTTCCTTTGGAGAGCCAAAACTATACAGAAGATGCTTAACTCAAGATAGAGGAATAAAATGCAAAATGTAGGTTTTCTTATTGTCTGTGTTCAAATAGTTGGTTGCTAATGAAAGAAAAGTGACTCCATTATTCTCTCTTTACTTTTGGGTTTTGATGAGGGGTAGAATCTGAACATGCCTTGGTGAATTCGTAATGGCTGGGGTTTAGATTTTAAATTGATTTGTATGCTTGTATTACTGCTGAAGAATTTCACCCATAGCATGGTACAAGAAGCAACTGAATTCCCCTGCAATTTATGTTTTTATTCTTTTAATTTTATGAATTGTAATTACTCTTCACTTACAAGCTGGTTTTTTTTAGAGGGCATCTAATGTGGACTGCGATGGATCCTGTTAAGCACCAGCTAGTCTACTTCCAGTATCAGTTTCTCTGTATGATGCTTCATTGTCTTGCAGTATCTTGCTCTGAAGCTTTTCAAACATAACGGACACATGGGTGTCCAAGTGTCAGTTAACAGATGTCTGCATGTTATGCAGAGCATGACCTATGCAGAGGATATTTTTTTTTGTAAAAGTAAACCCAAGTAGTTTTATATCTAATTTTCCAATCCAGGATCCTGTTTTCATTCTGTTGGGATTGCAAGGTAAATGTCAGTATCAGATTTGAAAATTACAGGGAAAGAAAAATTATTTAGCTAACTTCCTTAAGGATGACAGCCTCCAAAGTATGTCAGTATGTGCTGGTGTCATTTTGCTTGCTGAGTCTGCATGCATAATTAAGAACACTGGTATACAGATTAGGGTAACTGAAGAATCTTACACTTCTTAGTATCGTCATCTTTAGCAACCAACTTTTCTGACTGTTGCTGTTAGATATGGCATCAAGTCTTGTCTCTTTAATTGTGAAGTGATTATACTTTGAACCTTAGTATGTATACTTGACACACATGTTTCAGAAAGATATTAGTCTGCATTGAAAACATAAGTAAAGACAACTAGCCACCAATTTATATATCTATGAGTATATATATATATAAATATATATTTATTTATGCTGTCCCCAAAGAACCCCCCAAAGGGGTTTTGTCCACAATAGTTTAATTACTCTTAAAGCTAGTTTACCTTGCGTTATACCTTTCTCTGCTTGTTTAGGGAGGTCAGGGATTTTCTTCCACACAGGATGATACACAGTGTAATGAAATTACCCTTCAATCATCTTTTTGAGACAGTAAGATGGTAATTGAGTTGAGTCTTCAGAGGCTGATACTTGTGCAGCCAAGGCTTGTGTTGAACATTTCTGCAAAGGCAGTGCATTGAGTTCAGTATTTGCTGTGAACTCGACTTCAGAGATGTAATGACAGACTTTGTATTTTGTTTCTGAGGGTACAATCCTGATTTGGGCTCCATTCAAACACTGTTAAATTATCCAGTATAATGGCTCTTCAAGACTGCTAAACTTGCCTGTCATTGTGACCCTAACCTCTTTGGCCAAACATAATTACATGTAGAATACATTGCCCTCAAAACTTGGTTAGTGATTTTTTTTGTAGAATATTTGAAACTTGTAGAGGAAATATGAAAAGACATCAGCATAATGATAAATTGTTTCATTACTTCTCAGACAGATGCATATATTTTACTTGGCAATGCTGTATCTGCAGCACAGATGCTTGTTTAGCCTTCAGTACTTCAGAATAATCAATTGGAAATATGATGCTGTTATTTCGATTATGAATTGGAAGAACTCAGCAAATCCCTTACAAACCTGGCATAGCAATGACTCTACTCTTCAAAGTCTTGCATCAGGATTATAATATTGGACTTTTGAAAGAACCTGTGCCATATGTCAGGTCAGATGACCACAGAAGTTTCATTTGGCCCTGAAATATAGTAAATTGTGTGTGACAGACACAAAGCATAACAACACCTACACGCTGTGCAAATGGGCAGAACTTTAAAAGTGTAGGCACAATGAATGGACAGACAATTCTGTCCTGTTTATCAATTTTCCTTGTGGCTCAGGATGCTTTGTACCATTCTCTTTCCACACCTTCCAGTGACCTAGCTGTCACCTAGATGTCTTGTCAACACCATTTCCCTGGTATAGCGTGAAAAGTAGTGTGAGCAACCTAGTAAATTCTTATTCTGGTTGTAGTTGTCTTCTGGAGTCTGTCTTCTACTTGCTGTAGTGACATGCCAGAGAAAAGCCTTCACCTGCCAATCCTGCAAATGTAAAAATACTCTCTCTTCAAACCCAAGTTTAGCTAGTGCCCAACCGTAGATGCACGCAGGAAGAATATGTGGCACATCCCACGGTTTAACCTGCTGTTCCTTTAAGCCTCTTCATTTCATCTCATGGTTCAGAGGTACATCCACAGATTATCATAATGCCGCTGGCCTGCACCCTTTGCTGCTGTAGTGCTGAGTGGTAAGACTGGATGATACTTTACCTAGTTATCTCATTTTCCCGCTGCTTTGTGGTTACACTGGACTGGTTAGGTGGAGGAGCTGGCCGCTAGCATATGCATGGTCACTGGCAAGATCAAGTGATCGCAGAGATGTTTGAATTGAATTTGCTTTCATGTAGAGTCCTGTATGGTCATGGGGAAGAGGCTGCAGGTTGGCCTGGGGAAGGTGTGTAACTACACCAGAGTCTGAAGAATAAGGAGGAATTGACTTTCCCCAATGTGTTGGTACTTATTTTCTGATAAGATTTATGTTATTTGGTGTGTGCTGTGTTTAAATTTGTTAAATAGTACCAGAACACTGATTTCATACAATGTTGACAGTTTTAGTTCTGAGGAAAAACACCAAAATCTCAATAGTACTTGAACAGTTAGTGATCTTGAAGTTTCTCAAGGTAGATATGCAGATGCTGGAGGCATTATCTAAGCAAGACTACAGAGTTGAGGATTTCTTGATTACTAAACCAAAACAATGAGAGCAAAATCCCATTAAAAGTTTGGGGGTTTGTGTTTTGTTTCTTTTAAAATAAAAAAAAAAAAAGAGGAAATTACCTCTTTGTTACCACTTCAGGGAGAACAAGGATGTGAAATATATTATTTGCATTTATAATAAATATAAAGATGTGTTCCCTGGGAAAAGAGAGGGGGAGCATTTTTGTTATGGATCCTCTAACTGTTCCAATGTTAGGTGTAAATTTCTGATACAGGTGGTAAGAGTGACCTCTTTGAAAGAAGGAATGAGTGAGGAGTGACAGCTGTGACAAATGTGCTGCTGTAGGTACTGGATTGCTGACACAAAGACTGTCATTCTGTGAGTGAGAAGACGAACAGCTCTCATGGCTGCCATATCTTTTGCTCCTGCTAATGGCTGCCAATGTGATGTAACACAGCCCCAAATGGCTTCACATGCTTGCAAAACAAAAATTCTTAACATTTTTTTTTTTTCTGGTGAGCTTTCATTAGAAAATGCAAGAAAAGACAATGTGATTTTATTTAGTGATTTCTCTTGGGAACCTATGCTTTGGGAAGTTTGTCTGTTTATTGTTAAAACTTAATTTCTTGTGGCTGCAGCCATCTGATCAAAAGCAATACATTAATCTTGCTTGCCTGTCAATCTTTATTTCAGCTAGGCCAAGAATAATAGTTGAAGCCAAGAGACTATGCTCCTGAAACATTTACTCTTGAGGTTTGACAGTTTTACTTGCAGTGAATGACAGTTGATGATATTGTTGTTAGAGTAGTCATTCCTTTAGGGGCTTATATTGTGCCCACAGAAATGCCCTACAGTCTTTTTATATTCCTCCTTTCAAGATGCCAGTGTCACAGCCACTCATGTTTCTTTCCTTTTCTTGAAGGCTTCACATAGCTTAAACATAAACCCTAACATGATCAAAAACAGAACTGAAACTAGTATTCTTCTCTTGGTTGGAAAAGGTGCTCGAAGGCAGATGGCTCCTGAGGCTGATAAAATCCCAATTGAGATTTCCTCCATAACTTGTAGGAGGAGAGACGAGGGTTTCCTGTTTTCTGGTACCTTATAGCTATTACCAGAAGATGTCTTTATGTTTCCATCTGAAATTCATACTGTTCACATATGAGACTTTCTGAAGTTTGGCAGAATTCGATGTGATTGGCAAGGCTCCCATCACATCTCCCTCATATATCCATGTGGTTATTCACATCCATGTCACAAAGCAAGTCACAAGCTAAAGGCTAAAGTACAAGCCCTTGACATCACCCTGCCTGATTGTGTTGTCAACAGCTAGTGAAAGTTGGTTGTTCTTTAAAGTGTCTTAATGTTCTTAGTAGAGCAATGCTTTTTGATATCAGTAAGTAATACCTACCTAGTGGATATAGAATATGCAGGCTGAGAGATTTGGGATTGTTCAGCCTGAAGAGGAGAAGGCTTCAGGGGGATCCTATAACAATCTTCCAGTCCCTGAAATGGGCCTGTCAGGAAGATGGGGAAGAACTGTTCAATAGGGCAGGAAGTGGTATGATGAGGGTTCATGGTTTGAAGTGGGAAAAGGGTGGATTTAGGTCAGGCATCAAGGAGAAGCTCCTTAGTCTGAGGGTGGTGGGTCTCTGGAACAGACTGCCTAGAGAGGTGATGGAGGCCCCACACCTGGAGACATTAAAGGTCAGGCTGGGTGGGGCTTTGGGTAATCTGGTCTAGTTAGAGATGGCCCTCTTGAGGCAGAGGGGTTGGACTGGATGACCTTTGTAGGTCCCTTCCAACCCTGTGATTCTATGATTTGTAAAGATTGTTTTTTTCCATTCCTCTGTAGGCTGCTTGGAATAATATTTGCTTTTACTTCACTGTGAATAGGAAAGTATTTTAGAAGCAGCCTTGGGCATAAATACAGATATCTAGCACAGTTTAGGTGTACAATAGTTACAGCTGAAGAATGAATCTACTTAATTTTCCAGGAATGAGGTTACAGTTTCTCTTGGTGTTGCTGAAGTTATCCATCATTGTAGAATTTGCAACAAGCAGCAGTTTTTCGTGGAGACGTTAGAGGGGTAGAAAAAGAGATGACAGGAAAAGCATTAAAACAAAGTCTGTAAAACCTAACACGGAGAATCAAGGAAGAATTGTGTATTGTCAGCTTCACAACTAGAAGTGGGTGTGTCAAATGGAAGTGCCTGGTGGCAAATATAAAGTGGACCGATAGGAATATTTCTTCATGTAACCTGCAGTTGAGTTTTGGAACCCTGGATGCTTCGGAATGTTTTGGATGCTACAAGTTCATGCAAGAATGAAAGTAACTTAATTTTAATTAATAAAATCTATTAATCTATAAATCTATTAATGTAGAAGATTAAATTAATAAAATCTATGAGAGATTAGTACATAGAGACACAGCCCCTCTGTTTAAGCAAGTCTGCAAGCCATTACAAGCTGGAGGAGGTTGCATGAGAAGACCAGACAGGAGTTAGGGTGCCTCTCCTTTTCTAGAGACACCAAATTGCAGTCATTCTGTCAATACAGTGAACGTCAGAAAAAGTGTGCAAGAAGTGGGATGCCAGTACTGTCGTTATCCACAATCCATGATTATTTTAGCAGTCTGTGTGTCCATTGCTTACCATGTCTGTAAGTGATCACCTTGGGTGATCAGGGCACACCCTCCTTTTCTTACACAGAGTAAAAGTTCATGTGTAGATATTACCATATTGTCCAGTCGTTTGTGTCAACAAACCAATTTAGGCTACAAGAATAAGGGTGCAGACAATCAGTACAGAAATGCTAGTGTGCTAGAATTCCCTGGCTCCTGCTTTATGCCGTGTTCTGAGCCCCTCACTGTTGGATGCCAGCGTGGATGGCACAAAGCAGATGTGTGTGTGCAGCCTTTGTGAATGTTACACAAGAGCTGGGAAGCACAAGAACCTGATAGAACAAAATTCATCTGCCCATAATGGGTCTGTAATCATTGCTGTAACAAAATTTCAGATTGTGACTGTGCTGTGTTTAAGAATTGGGCCTGTGGTTGTATTGAAGTATTATTACAAAAACCTTTTGGGGACTGTCAGCATATAGTCTCATTCTCTTAAGTATTCATTTGGCCAATATTGTGAAACGCAACAGTTTCTAAGGGATGAGAGGCCCTAGAATAGCTGTTAAGCTAATAATAGAGATCCATTTAATTGTCCTTTTTTTCCCAAAGACCAGCATCAAATCTAGAATTAAGCAGGAGGAAAACTAGGATTTTATTTAATTTTTTTTCTTAATTTAAGCTTTTTTTAAAGTAGATGGACAAAATGGCTTTCACACAGCTCAACTTGATCTTTTCTGTTGCATTAACAAGACTGAAAGTCTCCTTGGGCTTCAGGATTTAATAGCGAAGTATTAAGAGACTCATTTGTGTTTCCAGGGCTGAGAATGAGGATATGGAACTGCAATCATACCCTTGGTTTTGCTGATGTGTTTCATGCAGTTGATGTGTGGGGTTGATGAAGAGACAGGTTTGAACAGTGGGTCTTTTCTGCACCCGCTTAGTGGACCAGGAATATCAGAGGACATGTCTGTTCAGTGAGAAAGGGATTAACATGGTGATTAACCATAATTCTTACTGAAGGTTCCAGAATTAATAGACTATATTTGAAGGTCTTCTCTTATAAACTATTTCTGTTAGCAGCTTTCCTGGGAAGTAGCCTGAGATACATGGTTTAAATGTTATTTTTTCTTTCCTCAGCTCCCCACTTGTCCTTAAAACTAGGCTGATCTATTGAAGAAATTGACAGTAGGTCCTTTACTCATTTTTGTTTGGTTGTCTGGATTTGATGGTGGGGTTTTTGCAGGGGTTGTTGTTTGTTTTTATTTTTAGAAAATCTCTGCCTGCTGTGTAACAGTTCTTTGCCCTGTGTTTCCTTTATTCGAAGAACATGCATGTGGGTTTCGTATCTTGCAGCTCTTGTCCTTTGTTCAGAGCGCCTCAAAGGTGGCTCACTTCCTAAACCCCCTTATTGCAGGACCATGTTTAGGAAACTGTAAATGCCTGCACTGACAGTCACTGTTCTGCAATAATTGAAACATATTTTGACCTCCGGTAGGAAAAGGAATGTGGGATTGGATACTTGGGATCCAGACATTGCTCCCCCACACTTCAGTGCTCTGTCTCCTACAGTGGCAGTTGACTGTTCAGCACTTCCTCTGCTCCTGGCTGTTCACTGTATTTTTTGCCATAGAAATTGAGGTTTTTTTGGTAGAAAACAACAGTTTTTGTTATGTCTCTTGAACAATGAGAGCTGATTGTTTTATACTTTACATGCACAAGTGTGTTTTGAATTGTCACAGTAAAGGCCCAGCTTTTGTAAATCACTGTCTTTATCTCCTTGTGTCACGAATCCCGTATGCTTCACTGCACACTGCACATGAATGTTTCACTCCTCTTTTCTCTTAGCTGGTAGCAGTTGCTGCTAATTTCATCTAACCATCATTTCAATCTTCTGTCAAGGGAGACTTTAGTTTTTGTGATAGTGGTGATAATCTGATTTTCTCTCCCCTTTATTAAAAAAAAAGAAGAAAGCGGAGAAAAGAGTACAATTAACAGCGCTTGAAATTAACACTGTAAATGACAACCCTAGAGGTTAAAAATCTATTATCCAAAGACATACATAGTGTTTGGTAGCTATTGATGGCTTCCTACTCTTTAGGGAATTACAAATTTTTCACTGGTTGGTTCAAAGGAGAGGAAAACTGTTTAATTAGTCATTCTTACTGTTGTTGAAAGAACCAGCAAAGGAAAAGCAAACATGTTTTTGGCTCCAGTTCAAGAGATCTGTTTTGATAATGAATGACGTTCTGGGACTGCTTAAACAAACTAGATTAAATCCAGGCCGTCACTCCCGGTGATAAGGATGTGGGGTACTTTTAGAACAGTTGGTAATGGAAGAAAACAAACTGTATGCATCACTGAAGTACAAACTGAAGAATCTGTGCAGAAATTATGCAACTTCAAAATCAGTACAGGTCTTATATAATAGTGTTTTAAGAAGTTAGACCTTTTGTTTCATTTGTGTCAGCTTGTCCTTTAGTATGACTTGTAGCTGTTATGGAGTGTCTTCTATTTAACTAAGAAAAGTCTGTTTCTTTTAAGAACACATAGTAAAGATGTTCCTCCAATTGTATTATTTCATTATGATTTGTAGCTAATTCCTGCAATAATTTAATTACAAATAAAGGGGATGCAACGGACCTGAAAAATACCATCTTGTATGGAAATTACCTTTTGTTCTGTTTTTCACTCTGTAACACATTCTGAGATAGTAAATACTAGTCTTTGTAGGAAAATTGCTACAGGTTATAGAAGTTTTTGTTTCTCTTGATGTCAACAACTTTGTTTTCTCCTCTGCTTCTGGAGGTACTAACCCTGTGGCCACAATCTCATGCAGGGCTACAGACTGGGGAATGAGTGGCTGGAGAGTGGCCTGGCAGTACTGGTTGACAAGTGACTGAACAGGAGCCAGCAGTGTGCCCAGGTGGCACAAAAGGACAATGGCATCCTGGCTTGTATCAGCAATGGTGTGGCCAGCAGGACTAGGGATGTAATTCTCCCCCTGTACTGGGCACTGGTGAGGCCTCACCTCAACTACTGGAGGAAGTTCTGGGCCCCTCACTTCAAGAAAGAGATTGAAGGGCTGGAGTGGGTCCAGAGGAGAGTAATGTGGCTTGTGAAGGGACTAGAAGGAATGTCTGATGAGGAGAAACTGAGGGAGCATGGGGGTGTTTAACCTGGAGAATAGGAGACTCAGTGGGGACCTTCTCCCTCTCTACAACTACCTGAAGGGAACTTGTAGAGACAGGTGTTGGGCTGTTCTCCCAGGCAACTAGGGAGACAACGAGAGGGCAGGGCCTGAAGCTGTTCTAGGGAAGGGTTAGGTTGGATATTAGGAAGCCCTTCTTCATGGAAGGGGTGGTTAGACACCGAAATGGACTTACCAGGACAGTAGTGGAGTCCCCAATACTGGAGACGTTTAAGGACAGACTGGATCTGGCACTTAGTGCCCTGGTCTGGGTTGTAGTGATATAAATTCATAGGCTGGGCTTGATGAACTTAGAGGACTATTCCAGGCTCAATAATTCTGTGATTCTGTAAATGCAACACCAAGTGTGATAATGAACCTGTACTTCATGTCTGTGTACCATTGTAAAAATGAAGCAGAAGATGGGTGATTTTTCTTTATGAGAGAAGTGAATATTGTGTACCATGACTTCAGGAAGGCTTTCAACACAGTCTCCCGTAAGATCCTCATAGACAGGATGTGGCTGTATGGACTGCATGAGCAAAGGGTGATCTGGCTGAATGCTGCACTCAGAAGGGCAGTGGGCATGGAATTAACTTACATTATTCCTGACATGAGTGGGTAACAGGCTGGGTCAGTTGCTCACATTGATGGCTTTTCCAAACAGTGACTGAAATGGCTGAAGATTTCTCTTTTCTCTGCTTTCCTTACTAATTCATACAGTAAGGCTGAATTTGTAATGTTCTTGCAGGCTGTTAAGATGCAAGTTGAGCACATGAGAGGATGCCTGTGAAGGGTATTCTTCAGTGTAATTGTTTGATATTCTGAGGTTTGTAAAAGTTTGAGGATCTAAGTTACTTGGATTCATGAAGTGTATGTTATGTGGGCACTTTGTAATGGGCTTTTTAGAGGATAATCTAACCCACTTGTTGATAAAATTAAAAGTATAGAAAAAAAGCCACACTTGAGGGAAGTTTGAAGAGTAGAATGAAAACAGGCTTCTAAAGTCAAAAGAAAAAAGCCCATTCCCATCAATGTTAAATTGGAGAGTCTACATTCAAGCCCATTCTCACTATTTTAATGCAAGTTGTGAACAGATGATAAGAGAACACACTCCAGCAGCTGAAAATTACTTGCTGCTGTGCTGACACTATTTTATGACATTTTAGTTAATTATACTGTACCATAATGACTTATGACTGTGCACAGAGACCTGAGATAAAAAGGAGGAATTGTAGTCATTTTCAAAAGCCAGACCAAAGAGCTTTCTGCAATGGGAAGAGAATAAATTCCATGAGCTCAGATCACTCAGCTCAGTGGATTACTACTGGATTTGTCTTCAGCTGTAAATCAGGGGTTATACACTCCTATATAACATGACAAACCATAAGTCATTTCACACTTTTATTCATTCATGAATTTTCTATAAAGGGTAGGAGACTACAGTGTCATCTTTGTTGCCTGTGATTTCCTATTTTACCTTTCCTTGTAACTTCCCTGGGGAGGGACAGTGGCTGATCTAGGGGAAGTCCTACTCTGAATTGCTTCCACAGTCACCACATCTTTTATAGGTTCTAAAGTAATAACTAGATATTCAAGTGGTACCACAGATCTTTTAAGAATAATAAGTATTTGCTTCATCCTTTACTCTCCCCTTTTTTGGATAATTTGAGCTTACATTTGAGGTACTGAAGATCAGTATCATCCTTTCACCAACTTATCTTTAGACAATTCTTTGATAGTAAATCAGGACTCAAATAGACATAAATGTTCTTGTTTACACATATTCATTCACCGGTTGAAATGAAAAGATACTATTTTGTATGTTACTTGTGCCCACCAAAGAGCACCTTGCTAGTAGATGGTCTGCATGTAACATAGTAAATTAAATCACCTGAAATTCTGTTTTTCTTCTGTATTTTCTCTTGTTCAATGTGTTTTGCATTAGTTCCCTTCTTAATTGGTTGTGCATGAAGATAGAATGAATATCCCACATGCATACTTGTAGGCAATGTAACAAGTTCTCTTAGGACATGACCATATTTTGGCAATGAGTGTCTATGATAGTGACAAAGTTTGGAGGTATGCTGGTTCCAAAGAAAAAGGAAGGTAAGGCTTCAGTAGTGTTCACATGCCCTAGTCACATAGCACAATGCACAAGGTAATGTTTAACAATATGAGCATGCGCAATACTGGAGGATGTCAAATGTCAGATTTTCTTCCTGCTAGAAATTGCTTGTGCTCCAGCCATTTGTGCTGCTTGATGAATGGCTAAGAATTACTCAGAAAACAAAAAAGACCTTTGCTGTTTTCAAGCTTTTCTATCAATATCTAGCTTTGTTCTGACATTTTCTTTAAAATCTACACTGAGCTGCCTTATAGCACCAGTTAACACTGCAAGATGTTGGTCAGGTATGCAGCATATCTTGTTGATGTGCGCTGAATTCACACTGAATGCAATTTGAGTGCTCAGGATAACAAACCACACTTAGTTGTTCTTGCCCCAGTCAGGGGAATGTGGATGGTGTTTTACTACAGTTTTGCTCCTCTTGTAAGAGGAGTACAGACTACGCAAAACACACATTGTGCACAGTAAGGAGGTAGAATGGCTGTGGAAGATGGAAGGGAGGAAACGTCTTCAGAAATAAGTTTTGCACTGGTAGGTAAATATCAGCATTCAATATTCTCAGCTGTCACAGTCTTGCATAAATGTATGTGCTTGTAAAAAAAGATTCTTTCTAGTTTTAAATTGCTAAGACATTATCATAGTCATCCTTGGTTTATAGGCTGTGTTACTGGTTGTCTATCTGCACACTGTGAAATAGTTCCTGTGAAATAGTTATGTATGTTATACATGGGAAATACTGTATGACTTCCTGTTTAAAACATAGATCACTATGCTTTTTTCTTGTTTATATATATCATACAGAAACGATAAATGCATAATATAGGAAGCTGCTTTGTTTTGTTCAATACAACCAACTTTTAATTCCAGCATTTATTTGGCTCATAAAGCCAAAGTACACTGTGGCTGTAAAGGAAAGTCATACCTTCAAAATCAGCAGGAATGATGACTGCTAAGTGCTAAGTTATTAGTGATAACTGCAAATTAGAATTTAGAATATATGTAAATTTCTACCAAATACAGTTGTCTGTTTGGGGGTCAGGAAATTTTGGGTATTTATGTAGTGTTGGTAATTGAGACAGATGCTCAGCTGAAATATGTGATCATTCTTCTAGCTCTAAGTATCGTCTATGTCATATCGTGAGTGACGTATGACAGATGTCCTATCTTCCAGCACCATAATACATAGATGATTTGTATTAATGGAAAGCATGATTGAGATATCAGATATTACTCCTAGACCATTTGAATTTGAAGTGAGGTATAGAGGTTGAAGACAAAAAAAATCACTAATCAAATTTTCTCAAGTCTGTTTTATTACTGAGGATGAAATTTTAGAAGATGGAAGGTTTGCCTGGAAAGCTTGGATAATTTTCATTCTCACTTTGAGTTTGTGATGGAAAAGGAGAACAAAGGGCATCATATTCTGATGACTTGTATTTCCATAAATGGCATTTTAGGAGTTGAATGCACCAGGGAGGTAGAGCAGACTATCTTGTACTAGGTAAAACTTAGTGCATGATCATCAGGGTGTCTATGGTCAAAAAAAAAGTACCAAGGAAGCACAATTAAGACACGAAAAACAGTGATGTTTTCACTGCAGGTGACCACACTGAAGTCTGATTAATCATTTGCATTTTTCACAGTATAACTTTTTGTGTTTCCTTTAAATATTTGAAGTACAAACTGAGTTCACTCTTTAACGCTGAGATTTTTTTGTCTTTGCAGTTTGCCGAGAAGACTCCTACCAGTCAATAGTCTCATGTGCTGCTGTAGTACTTACCCCTGTAGAGCCAACAGTGGATTCAAGGCAAAAAGAACAGACAATAATGCCTGATGTGTCTAAACAGTGAGTTATTCAAATAACATGATCCTTTACAAGTGCAATTTAAACACCAGTCCGGATTCCTTCTTACTGATATGCACATACACCTCCTTTCTGTTACCTGGCTGTTTACATAGGGTTTTCCAATGGCAGGAATTGCCCTGGAGCTAGCCTGGTCCTTTTCTTCATTAGTCTATCTTTTTTTTTTTTCCTTTCCAAGGCTTTTGGTAATGAGTTGTATAGATGGGCTTTTATACTCTTAGAAACCGATTTTTTCAGAGGCTTAGTAAGTTAATCCTTTCGTTTGAGTAGTCCTTTCATTGTTGCCCAGTTGTTCTAGTTAGCAGTTGATTTTAAGAAAATACCAGTTTTAGCTGCTGTGATATGACATCTTTGTAAATGTGGTAGTGGTCTTCTAAGGAAATACTATTTAGTGAGCTGTTCTTTGATATATCAGGTACAAATCATAACCACAACATCCACAGCAATACTGGTCTTGCAATATAAGGCAGGATGGTTGTTTCATTACAAATCAGTCCTCAAGTATGAAAATGGCTTCTTTCATTGCAAGAAAGGAAACATAATAGTAATGCTTTATCACAATTTCAAACTTCAAAACACCATTAATGAATTAAAATTGATTAGTGGGATATGATGCTGGTACAGATCTGTGGTTTAAGTCTGTATCAGACTGTTGCATTTTTTTCAGTCTGGTAATTTAATCTAGTCTACCTGTACCTAGGCAATATACTGTGTAAAATTTTATCATCTAGGTATTATTACAATGACTTAATGTTTGAAACACTGTTAGCATCCAGTTGTTTTAGTGTTCCAGTCATATGGCTCTCTGAATACTACAGGATTGGAAAGGCATTCGGTTGTGAAATAGTGTCCAAGATAATTTTTGTGTTTAATTCAAACAGCATAGTACATTTTTACCTTCTAACCACTAAAAGACAAGCCTGCATTGCAGCTTGATTGGCTTTTTCCTCTATTATCAGCAGTCTCAGCATTTCGTGATCCTTTAGGACTTTATAGTAAGGAAACTCCTGTTTAGCATGTGCTTGAAAGCTGAAGGCTTTCCTGATTTCCTTTTTCCCTTCACCTTGTTGATAATAGCAGCTGTTTCTTGGTGTTTCTATACAACTTGATTGAAACATGCAACTCCTCCAATTTTGACATCTAAAACTATGACTTGTGGCTCTGGAATTCTTTAAACTAAAAACACCAAGCTTGTATTTGAACAGATTAAATACATTTGAACTTCTTCACATGAAACTGTATCACTATATTAGTGTCTGTAAGCCAACATTTATTGTGAATGAATTTGAAATGAAGGAGAAATATCTTGCTGAAGAGCTTTTGCACGTTGTTAGAACAGGAATTCAGTAAATACTGTAGAAACCTTCGAAGTAATTGTATGGAGGTGGAAACATATGGCTTCAAGCAAATGTCAAGAATTGTGAAATATCAGTGTACTTCTAATGTCTCTCGTTCCACCCTGTGCTATATACATGTAGCTAATTTTCCCTATATCCAGTTTTAATGGATGCAAAACAGATTTCTATTCCTGTGTCTAAATATCTCAGCACCACCTGTCTCTTGTAAGGTAGATACCAAGCAAGAGGAAACCTTTAGCACTTGTTGAATCCCATTGATTTGAGTTCAGATTGTACCTATGGGCTGATCTCCACAGGTGAATTATAATCACTAGAATTTGTGATCACATAGACACGTTGATTTCGATAGTTACTTGTATACCCAAATAGGTTTTGATTTGTATCTCCCAAAATTTTGTGTAGATCACAGAGGGCTGAGTGGTGTCTGTTGAGGTCTTAAGAAGAAAGTTTGCTGCCTTTAGGACTTTGGGCAGACCGTAACTAGTAATAATTATATATAACAATTAGAATAGCTAATGCTTTCTAAAACTGCTTAAGGCAGCAATGTGTACTCCAAAAGAGATAAAATACATATTAATGATCATAAGATATTAAAAAGTTGCAAATAACTAAAAATAATTGTATTGTAACCCACAGTGAGAATGTGTCCATTGCCTCAAGGACACAAGAAGCTATGAACTTCCTGGACAAAGAACAAAAAGTCTTTAGTATGTTGCATACTATTTTATTCATGATGCTGTTTTGTTTTAGAAGTAAATTATTTAGTGGCTTTAAATACAATCTATTGTATTTGCTTAATATATTTTTATTGTAAGTAGCAAAGCAGAAGTGGTTGCAAGAAAGCACAACCACTGTTTGAAATGTCAGTGATTAGATGGTATCAGGACTGGAGGAATAAAAGGTAAATTCTTTTCCCCCCATATTTTTCCTTGAATGCTCAAAACATTTAATCAAGAAACAATTCCTTAGTGCTATCTAGGTAATTACTAACTCTTGTATGCTTGTGGGCTGAGCAAAATCACTGCCTCAGTCATTGAGCAGGAATACACTTGGCTGAGTAATGCAATAGCCACAAAATAAGCAGAGTAGGTTCTAGCCAAGCAAATATTGTATCTTTAGCAGGCTGGGAGTGACATGCCTGTCATCAGAAGCATGAAGAAGCAGGTTTCTTGAAGCTGTAGCATCTGTCTCAGGAAGGTGAGGTTCTTGCTAGTTGCTTTGGCTATTTGTTGCCTTGGAGGCTCAGAGTACAAAAGGATTTCACTGCCTTTCTGTAAATATACATTTTGGAACAAGGGAATTTTTCTGCTTTTTATAGGAAAACAATGCTCAAGACTTCTTTTATTTTGCACACTGTAAAGAATCCTTTCGTTGCTTAAACTGGCAGGAACAAGAGCAGCCTTTTGTAGCTTTCGTCCTTCAGTCCACAACAGGCTGTGAACCAGAGAAATGTGTAGTCTGACTGTCAGTTGTGAGGTCATGCTGTCTTAATGATTCAAGTTTTCAAGGCTGATTTGTGTCACTATAGTGATGATCAATCAGTTGCTCTGTAAGGTGTCCAGATACTAAAAAATATAGAATATTTTAAGCATTGTATTCTGTTTACATAGTCCTTATTTTAGTCCTCTGTATATGAATTAAAATATAAATAAATCATGCTGAGACAGAAGAATGACATCAAGAATCACAGAATTGTTGGAGTTGGAAGGGAACTCGAGGTCATCAATTCCAAACGCCCTCGCCATAGGAGGACTGCCTAAAGCACTTTGCACAGGGCTGGTTTGGAGTATTTCCAGAAGAGGAGACTCCACAACCTCTCTGGGCAACCTGTGCCAGGACTTTGTGACTCACACTGTAAACAAGTTTTTCCTCCTATCTAAATGAAACTTTTTGTGTTCCAGCTTGTGCCCACTGCCCCTTGTCCTGTCACTGGGCACAAATTAAAACAGTCTGGCACCATCCTCCCTACAGACACCCTTAAAATATTTATAGGCCCAGCGGATCAGATCTTCTCTCATTCCTCTCAAGGCTGAACAGTCCTGGCTCTCTCAGCCTTTCCTCATAAGAGAGATGCTCTGTGTCCCAAATAATTTTCATTGCCCTCTGCTGGACTCACCAGTAGTTCCCTGTCTCTGCTGAACTGGGAAGCCCAGAACTGGATACAGTACTCCAGGTGTGTCCTGTGGGTGGACAACATGTCTAGACCTGCTGGCCACACACTTCTCTTAATGCACCCTAGAACGCCTCTGGACTTCTTGGCAGCAAGGGCACACTGTCAGTTCATTGTGAGCTTACTATCTACCAGTACTCCCAGATCTTTCTCATCAGACCTACTCTCCAGCAGGTCTACCCCTAACCTACACTGATGCATGGGGTTGTGGGAACTAGTTATGAGTGCTGGCGTGTGAACAGGAGAGATGCTACTCTCACTAGCCACCTGCAAAAACTGGAATTGCAGAGTAGGTGCGTTTAGGAAGATAATTTCCAAAGTACAGCAGGAGTTTGATTTACTTTAAAGCCTAGTGAACAGGAGGAACCTCTTGCATGTTAAGATATGCCTGTGCTTAACAGGATATTTGAAATTCTTCTGAGGAAATATAGGATGAACTGAATGTATAGATTCCTTGGTTTAAGTAATGCTTGATGAAACCAAGGCAGTTTCATTTTTGAAAAAGCAACCATCTCCTTGAGAAATATTTTCAACTTCATTTTTGGTTCTTTAAACTTTGTGCTGACATGAAATGCATGTTAAATATTTGTAACTCTGGCTATCACTAGACAAAGAATTAATAGATACCTACAGCATAATCAGGGTAACAAATGAGAAATTAACTCTTTGTTTAAAAGAAACAGCCTAGCTGTTACATTGGATTAAAATCTCTTTTTTATTTATTCCCTCTCCCTCTGCAATAAAACAGATCAAAATCAAGCAGTAGCCCATGGCCATAACAATTCCATGGTCTCCTTGCATATCCTGTATTGCTTTTTGCACAAAATGGAAAAATAAGTGATTTTATTGTCCTCATGCCTTCTCTGAAATGAGAAACAATTCAGAAAATATGAAAAATATCATATTTACACTTATTTTACTGTCTGCTATTTCCTAGTCCTAACTATCTGAAAATACTACCTGTCGTGGCCTCTTGTCTTTCCTGCTCAAATTGGTAACCTCTGCTGCTTGCTCTGAGGCAAAATGAAAGTATAAAGACTGTGTTATTGGTTTTTTGATCTGTGTCAGACCAATGCAAAAGTGAGAATGCTTTTGTGCAAACAATGAAATAAATAACACTTGTGCAAAGGAAATACATTTGCACTGCAATGCCAGTAAAGAAGAAACTTTGTATGTGGTTGTAGAATGGGAGCATCATCACTTCTCGGGATTCCTTGTCAGGAATAGGAGCTAATAATTTATAGGATGTTTGACAGCAAAACAATCTACATAAGTATTTTAAATATGTTAGGCAGTTGTTTGCAGCCAGAGCATTCAGAAGTTCTGTTTGGCTTTATTTGATCTTTAGTTGCAAATGTTGAATAAGCTGACTTCTGAAAACCACCTGTACTTTACAGCACTTAATGTTTTCAGTATTTCAAATGTTGTGTTTTCCTGTGTGCTGCTGAATAATGCAGGAGGCAGAGGAAAGATGACAATTGTCCTATGGATGAAAGGTGTTGCACAGGTTTTGTGTGTAGCCTTGCCAAGAAATCTCTGATTCTTTACAACTAAGTTGTTTGAAAAGCTTCCTCTTCCCTCTGAAAAGTGACTAATGCACAACCAACCATTCTAAACATTACCCTAAAAATATCACTGATGTTACTGAAATTAATGGCATTTCATGGAAAGATACAAGGATTGAATTTTAAGTGACCTGCTTAATGAGGTCCCTTTGAAACAGAACATGGAGGATCAAGAACACTGTGGCATTTCCAAGTTGAGAGAATGGTTGTAATGTCAAAATAAGAGCAGTGCATTGTATTACTCTGTAGCTGATCTATAGAAAATTCAGGAAATCAAAAATTTCTATAGAACTTCTGGAGTCAACATAGTTCTTTACATTGGCAGAGAGCATGACCACAGCTGTTATATAAGTGCAGGTGCTTACAATGCACTTGGTTAAAGAGTGGATATTGTATCCTGTGCATATTGTAGCATCTGGAAACTTCTGCTTTATTTATATTGCTGAGAAGTATGAGTCAGGCTGCCAAAAAGAAGATTCTGGAAACTTGCCACTTCTGTGACTGGTAAGATCATGGGGCAGAGCCTCCTAAAGGCCCTGCTGAGGCATCTGGAAGACGAAGAGGTGATTGGTAATCAACAGAGCTTCATCAGAGGCAAATCTTGCGTGACTAATTGGATGGACTTTTCTGATGGCGTTACAGCACAAATGGACATAGGAAGAGCAACCAACATCATCTGCCTGGACTGTCCCGCATGATATTCTGGTCACCAAACTAGAAAAACATGGACTTGATGAATGAATGGACCACCCTCTAGACNTATTGAGCTGTTGGAATATGTCCAGAGGAGGGCCACAAGGATAATTGGAGGGCTGGAGCACCTCTCCTATGGAGACAGGCTGAGAGAATTTGGGCTGTTCAGCCTGGAGAAGAGGATGCTCCAAGGTGACCTTATTGTGGCCTTCCAGTGTCTGAAGGGAGCTACAAAAAAGCTGGGGAGGGTCTTTTTAGGATCTTAGGTAGCAACAGGACTAGGGGGAATGGAAAAAAGCTGAAGATGGGTAGATTTAGACTTGATGTGAGGAGGAGGTTCTTCACCGTGAGAGTGGTGAGAGCCTGGAATGGGTTGCCCAGGGAAGTGATTGGGGCCCCATCCCTGGATGTGTTTAAGGCTAGGCTGGATGAAACTCTGGCCAGCCTGATCTAGGGTGAGGTGTCCCTGCCCATGGCAGGGGCTTGGAACAGGATGATCCTGTGGTCCCTTCCAACCCTGACCAATTCTATAACACAGTATTCCTGGTGGGGTCTCACCAGAGCAGAGGGGGAGAATCAACTCCCTGAACCTGCTGGCCACACTTCTTTGAGTTTGAATTTTATGCTGAGGTTTTTATTGTGTGATGAAATGGGAATGATTTCATACGAGACTCCTTAACCTTTGAAATGAGTCTCTGAAAGGAAATGTTGTTGAAGTAAAGAAAATCTTACCTGATTCCTTGTGAAGTTTGGTTACTACATGCAACACTGGAAAGAGAAGGTTGAGATGTTCTAGGAAGCTGAGGCAGTAGAACAGAATTAGGCAACTGAATATCAATTATTTTATCTGCAGCATCTGTATCTGATGAGTTGATGTTTTAAATTGTAGTGTTAGTCATGAACAGGGTTTGAAAAATTATGGTGTTTTCCGTTCTCCTAAGTGGCAGCTGCTTAAGCCCTGCAGAGCACACACATCGTTGGCTGGTATGAGTCAAAGATACACAGACTTAATGTCTTTCTGAGCCAGGTTTACACCTGGTTCTACAAAAATTGGCACACTTGTTTACTTGGAATTTAAATAACACCAAAACATTTTCCTGTGTAAAATAGACTTCATTTTCCTCCAGTCTAAATACTGGTCTGAGATTGACTCAAAACAAGAATCATTACTTACTCAGCTTCTTGTATTACAGAGGATCCAAAGTTTTTTTTTTATTACTAATGTACTTATTCAAGGGGCTGAAGAACTGAATTTTGTGGCAACACACAGTGAAACCTCAAAACAAATGCTGTCATCTTAGTCTTGTCTTTTGCTCATTTAAAAAGGCCATTTGTATGGTAGCTGAAGAATTAACTCATATGCACACATGTTGTATAGTGGTTGTTCAATTTGTATTTCAGTAATCAGTCATTTGAACATGCTGCTGAAGTTGAGAAAGCAATATTAAATCCTTCTGTTAACCTCTATGCCTGGTTTTGGCTAATGAGAATTTGCATGTAAGACTTCGCCAGTACAGAAAGTACAGAACACAGAGCTTTGGGAGATGTTTAATGTAAAAGGGAAGAGAAGGAGAAGTGCCAGCTGTGCACATTTATTCTTTTTCTTGTATACCACTGTGTCCAAAATCCTGAAATGATACTGAAGTTATAGTGCTGCGCGACTGGAACAAAAATATTTGTCGAACTTGACTTCATCAACTCAAGCTTGCTAGTCTTAGATAACCACTCCAGCAACAGAATTATACTTTCTGATAGAGAAAAGCACTGGCTGCTGCTAAACCATAATTAAAGTTCTTTTTGAGCCACAACCAGTGATTGCATTTTGTCATCTCAGAAGGAAATTAAGGCAGGGTCCATACTTTCATGCAGCAGAAACATCAGTGTGAGGTAGCTGAAAAGGCAGAGGTGGGGTGTTGAAAGGGGAAAAAGGGACCGTGAGATAATTTCTTTTGTAATTTAGAAGTCTGTGGTGTTAGTGTTAAAGTACAACCTCAGTTCTTACAAATTAGATTTCAAAGCCTAATTGCAGCTCAAATATGAAAATTAATTGGCTATGTTATTACTTGTGAACAATTAAAGCATCATCAAATGGAAAACAAATATGAAGGAGCTATGCTTGTACATGTAATGCTAGGATTGCAAAGTGCTTAATTTGGTTAGACAAATGCAGCGTAGATTAAAACTAAAAAAACCAGATCAAGTACATGGCAGAGATGTATTTCTTTCACCTTCACAGTAATTTAATAATATCTCTGAAGCATAACAAAGAACAGTATTGCTTGGTAATTTCTTACTGTTACTGGAAGGAGGAGGAAAGGAGGGATGGCAGGGAAAAAGACTGTGTAGATTTGTGTTTATATTTGGCTAGTAGAGCTGTTGAACTGTGCAGTGCTCTTTTCTTGCTCGTTGTAAATGAAGCTGTGGTGAAAACACAATCAGGTATGCTTTTTAATCTGATAGTGAAAAAGAATGATATTGTGATGGTGAAGGTTTTCTGAACTTTGTATTTTGTAGAGCATTCAAAAAAATCATCCTGTGCAGTGGTTGTGTTAGAGTAAACTTTGTTTGAAAATATATTGTTCTGAGTTGGATTATCATGAGAAATAGGATTACCATTGTAGAAAACTAAGTTTAATCACAGTACTGCTTAAAAATAAAGTGCTTTGTGGTGCTTCAATTTGAGATATTACCTAGAGATAATTAGTAGTGTGAAATAATATACATATCTGCACGCTGTGTTTCACATACCATCACTTTTTATTTTGCAAAACTAAATGGTGAGGGATGCTCCAGAAGTATGCAAATCTATTAGTATTTCTGAGAGCAAGATCTGCTCTGTTTTGCACAGTAAAAAGAAGATATTAGAGAAAGGAGTGAAATAATTGTAACAACAATCTCTTTACTTGCATCTTCAGCTCTAATTTTTTTCCTTATTATTTAAATTTTGATGGAGGTCATGAAGGCAATATCCTTCTTCCTCTTGTATGTATGTTTTCAATGTACTTAAGAATAGCTATAGGAGCAGCAGTTTTAGTAACCATCAAAATCTGTGTTTACATTCAGTATTGAATATGTTGTTATTTCCTTGCACAGATTTACTGATAGTGGAGGTGGAAGGGTATAGTTAGAGCGGTACTCGTTTCTTTTTCTCTTCTTCTCCCTCCTGACATAATTCAGTCAATTCAGCAGCTGTATCGACCATCCTATGGCAGTTAGAAGATACCTAAAGCTAAAAAAAACCCCAAACCAAAACTGGGAAATGGGGAGGTAGCAAGCAAAGTAGCTAAATGTGACAGGACACTGCATGAGTGCTTTTGGACATACTGCAGCATTGTTGCAGTTGTCTTGAGACATGAATTTGATAAAGTTAAACTGTAACTTTAATAACTAAATAAATGTTAACTAAATAAAGTTATTTTATTGATAATTAATGTATAATTTGATTTATAATTAAATAAATCAAATTAAGCTGTAAAGACAAATTATTGTATCAAGCAATGGTGAATTTAAAATATCTGAATGCTGCAAAAATGATCCGTGCAGTTATGATGTGAGTACAAATCAAATTTATTTCTCCTGCACTCTTGTAGCAGGGTTAAGGTCTCTTATAGTAAGGACCTTGACTGGCCATGCTGATTTTTATTAGAATTCAGTGATGTTTATGAGGGAAGAATATGTTTTGTATTTATTTTCCTGTGCCATACCTGTAAACACTTCATGAGCTTCCTACAACAGGTTCATTTACCATGTCTTTGAGGTTGTGTTAGGATTTTACTCTTACTGTTCTGATTATAAATTGTTTGGTTTTTGGTATTTTAATCCTTTCTTTACACAGTAGAATAGTATGTAGGTGTACTACACATGACAAATGCTGCTGCTATATTGTTTAACTAATAATAATCTAGATTTAGAGCTTCCAGCGCAGCAGCCCACTTCACCAGCTTGTGTACAGCTTTAAGAAATGTCTCCAAAAAAAGAGAAGCAGGGAAACAAAAAGAGGCCAGTTCTTGCATTGTAACTGTGAGGTAGCCTTTTCAGAGTCAGGTATATATGCCACATGGTATGACATAGGCCACATCCTGCAGCTCTCTCCAATTTTTGATCCAAGAGCAGCTGGTTTTTTTTTATAGTCAGTGAATCCCCTAGATCTCGGGAGGATTCTTGGTATGAGTGAGACAAGTACAAAGGAATCATGGATAAGAGGTGGGAGTGAGCTATTGGGAAAAATCAAGGGAAACACAGGAGAGAGAGAGAGAGGGAGAGAGAGAGAGAGAGAGGTGTAGCAAGAGGTAAACCTTCCCATGTTTTATCAGTCCTGCTTATAATCTGTAGTTCTAATTAATTGAAATATGATGTCATAAACTCTTCTTTAAAATTCGTTATGTGGATGTGAATAAATACAAGTGATTGAAACTTTTTTACTGCAAAAATTGAAGTGTTCTAAACATTTTCAGAGACCTGGTCTAGACAGCCATTGTTGTATTGATTGTTTTCTGTCAATTCTGACAGTGTGTTACAGCACTCTAAAACGTGCTGTGTACCTCCATAGGTAAATAAAAACCTCTTCATTTTCTGGTCCAAGGAACAGTGAAATCTGTTTGGGATAACTAATGGAGTAGCTAGAAAACAGCATTTATGGGTCAGTGAGAAAGCACAAGTGTTTAGAAGTAGGATTTTACTGTATTACTCTCTAAGCCCTGTGTTGGTGCTGTGGGATCAACTATATATAAAAATAGCTTGCCAAATGTATTTTACATTAATATCTGTTCGCCTTGAAATTGAGTAGTGTAAGAATGATGTGTGGTAATCAATGATATTTGTAATTGTGTTGAGTTTTTCTACTCTTGAACTGTGCTGTAATTTCAGATTAAACTGACATTAGAAATTGGAGAACAAATACAGTGCTTATACAAAGCAGATTGTTTCATGTGAGAAAGCTTAAGTAGGCAAATCATAATTTCTCATTTTTTCCCCCAGAAATTACTTCTCATTTTGAAAGGTGTCACCTAAAACCAAAAACAGATTTAGAGAGCATGGGATTCAGTCCAGATACGGTAGCAAAATTAATCACAAAGCTGAACCATAGTTCAGAAAGGAGTCATAGCCAAATTCAGGTAGGGAATTTTGATATGAGCTGTAGCAAGCTTGTTTATCCTGATGTTTAAAGTTGAAATGACCAAAATTCAGCTGGTTCAAAATAATGAAATGCTTCTATCTTTGTGCTTTCTACATAATTACCAGAATTATTTTTTAATACTCTAAATGCTTTAAATTCCAGATTATTGAAAGCAAGCTTGAATTTATAGTGAATGTCTGATAGACTTCAGGGATTCCATAATTTCGATAGCAACAGAACAGACCAATACCAGCTACAATTAAATACATATGATAGAGTGAATTTGGTTGCTATGGGAACAGTTAAAAAAGGGTTTTCAACATTACAAACCACTTTGTATGTACAAGAGGCATTATGTTCTGAGTCAAAGTAGTTATGAAGGCATTCCAAGGAAAAGCCTAAATAAGATGATATGTTTGAAGCAAATGCTTTTAAATATCCCTACAATGTGTTAGTGGTTTTGTGTTCCCTCTGACAGTTTTCCCCTTGTTTTTCAGCCACAGATTTTTGGTGTTAGTGCTACTGAGTTTTGTAGCAAAAGTTGCTTTTTTCAAAAGAGGATTGAAGAATGAAAGAACAGCATGGGTGAGGTGTTTTATTTCCTGGACCATTTACAAGAGATCTGACCCTATCTCATAAATCTTAACTTGGATCAGGACATCTGCACTGTAGCTGTACACTTCCTTTAGTAATAATGAAACCACAAGCTAGAGGAGAAAGAAGTAGAGAAAATTATCAGTTCTGTATTTCACTAAAATTTCAGTGCTTTCAAATAGCATGCATAGTTACTTCACGTACATTGTACTTAATAATATTGCTAAATCAGATGTTAAATTATTATGTTTTTATCTTATTTTTTTGGCTCTAAACATCATATCCTATGTCAGCTTTTATATTTGAGAAAAGAAAGAATTTCAGACAGAGGGAGTACTTACAGCCTCAAGTCTGCAATACAGCAATTGCTAAAGAAAAGCATTTAAAGTGTCTTTTATGCTTTATCTAAATCAGAAATTTTATATATATCTTTATGAAGCTTTAAAAGGTTAATCACCCAGAATGCTCTGTCCTGTAGTGGTGCTTTGAGAGCCTGCAAGAGTTGGGAGCATCTGAAGGTTGGTCCCTTGATATAAAAGGACCTGTGGCTAAAGCCAGTTAGCGCACTTAATTTCCTATTATGACACTTTGCTTGGAAAAAGAGATGGTACTTTAATTTCTTTCAGAAGAACTGTCTAGAAAATGTATTATCCAGTATTCTTTCAATATACATTACACAGTTTGGTGTTCTTTCTCTGTATCTCTTTCAGATTCTAGATGCAGGAATCTGTGGATTTTGAACATAAACTCTGCAGTTACATAAATTCTGATAACTATGTAATATAATTTCCTGTGTTCACTCATAAAGTGAGGGCACCTACTGCTTCATAGAATCATTAGGGATGAGAAGGGACCTTGAAAGATTATCTAGTCCAATCCCTCTGCCACAGCAGGATCACTTAGACCGAGTTCCACAGGAACAGATCCAAGTGGGTCTTGGACATCTTCAGAGAAGGAGACTCCACAAACTCCCTGGGCAGCCTGTTCCAACGCTCCATTACCCTCACTGTGAAGAAGTTCTTTCTGATATTTGTATGGAACATCTGTGTCCCAGCTTGAACCCATTGGCACTTGTCCTATCACCAGATGACCTTAAGAAGAGCCCGGCTCCATCCTCCTGACACCCACCCCTCACATATTTATAGACATTAATGAGGTCAGCNCTTCTGATTCCCCCCAGGGTGCTGTTGGCCCTTTTGACCACAAGAGCACACTGCTGGCTCATAGTCATCTTGCCGTCCACTAGGGCCCTCATGTTCCTTTCTCCTATACTCCTGTCCAACAGGTCAGTCCCCAACCTATACTGGTACCTAGGGTTGTTCTTGCCCAGATGCAAGACTCTACACTTACTCTTGTTGAACCTCATTCAGTTTCTCTCAGCCCAGCTCTCTAGCCTGCCCAGGTCTTGCTGAATGGCAGCACAGTCTGCTGGGGTGTCAGGTGACACCACCCAGCTTTGTTTCGTCAGCAGACTTGCTGATAGTGCACCCTAATCCCTCATCCAAGTCATTAATGAATAGATTGAAGAGGACTGGTCTCAGTACTAATCCTTGGGGGACCCCACTAGATACAGGCCTCCAACTAGACTCTGCCCCGTTAACCACTACTCTCTGGCTTCTGTCCTGCAGCCAGTTCACAATCCATTTCACTACCCAGTCCACACTGACTCAGTTTGGCCATGAGGATAGTGTGTGAGACTGTGTTAAATGCCTTACTGAAATCAAGATAGACCACATCCACTACTCTGCCATCATCTATTCACCTGGTTATGCCCTCATGTTTAAGCATGACTTCCCCTTGGTGAAGCCATACTGACTGTCCCTAGTACCTAGAGACAGATCCAGGACAAATTGTTCCATCACCTTTCCTGAGATTGAGGTGAACCTGTCTGGTCTATAGTTACTCCTTCTTACCCTTCGTGAAGGTTAGGGTGACATTTACATCTCTCCTGATCCCCATGACTTAGAAAAGATGACTGGAGAGTGGCTTAGCAATGACTTACACCATCTCCCTTGGAGCATGGCTCTTTTTAGTACTGAAGGGTCAGTAAGGTTATAGACTTAAAATCTCATGTTGTTTTGGGTGTAATATTCTCTATGAGCTTGATATGCAGCATTTTTCAGATGTGAAAATAGGCTATTGTAGTGGAAAATGCTCCTATTGAGAGACCAGGGACTGACATAGGTGTGTGCACCTGTGAGTGAAGTGCCGAAATATAGGCTAATGTTCGCTTGTTTAGGACCCTTTTGTGCTTATGTGTGCAGTTCCTGCTCCCCTGTAACAAGGCACCTTTAAAAAGTGAGGAAGTGTTTTGTATCTTGCAGTCATAGCGTTATAATCTAAAATTCTCTGGATACTGCATTTTGGGGAAAGAAGCAACATCTCATTAACAATTGCTTTTCACTTTCCCTTCTATTTATTTTTTAGATCATGTAATAACATTAAATTTCTATTTAAGGTTTGTACATACAAACTCCCAATTGCTATTAAGGATAAATGAATAAAAAAGTACAAGGGCAAGATAACGCTGGGTTTTTTTGAGCTTGGTAGCCTTTTCAGCTTCCCAAATATTGACATCTTTTCCATGAAGGTGGGAGATTAGTGGATGTAAAACTTGAAGCTGTGTTACAGATTGTTTTGTGAAGATTTGTTAGCAGTCCTCTGTGGAATTCCCACTGAGCAGCACTGCAGAGGCCCTACACTTCAGTAGCCATGGTGATTATGTGCTGCTTCATTACTGTCCCAAGCCCGTACAATACTGTATTGGGAAACTGATGGAGTTGCTTGTAATGGGAATTGAGACAAATCTGTTGTGCTGCTTGCAGACAAATTGATAACAGAAATGAAGTGAGTGTAGGGTTCAGCATTCAGCATTAGGTCTGTTTTCCCTAGTGGAAAGTGGTGGGATGAGGAGGAATGGCCTTAGGCTGCACCAGGGGAAGTTCAGGTTGGATTTTATGAGAAATTTCTTGAACTGAAAAGGTTGTCAGACACTGGAACAGCCTGCCCACAGGGGAGACAGACTCACCATCCCTGGAGGGGTTTAAGAGAAGGGCAACAGGGTTTAGTGGTGCTGATAGGGCTGGGAAAAGTTGGACTTGGTCATCTTGAAGGTCTCTTCCAACCAAAACTGTTCTATGATTCTGTAATTACATGATTGATATATTTCCTCATTTGAGCCCCATTTTCCATTGTACTGTTGATAGTAAGGAAACAGACCAGCAAGTATTGGCACTGCTAAGCCTGTCTGTGCTGCAGTTTGTACACGGCTGGGTAGAATGGGCATTGATGTAGTTCCTTGTTCAGGAGAATACCCTTGTAGTACTGGTAGAAAGCTGTTTTTCTTTATTTGTTGACAGCTGATTCACAGATCACCTCAGAATATGCCAAAACTTGTAATAAATGACAGACAAGAAGTCTAGCTTTAGAGGAGAAAAGATAATGAGGCTGCTTTTATAGATTGCTTTCCTCACCTGTGTTGGAGAAAGCTAATTCAAGCTTAGCCCTCAACAAGGAAGGCTTCATAAATGTGGTTAGTGGTACTCCAGTGTTTCTGTGCCTTGAATATATCATAAAAGAATTAGGGTATTTTTGATGAAGTAAAAGACACCTTGAATCTTAGATTCTTATAGGTGGCATTTCCCTGACTGACTACATATACCTGTATTCCTAAATTACATTTGCAAATTTAGTAAAGGGGTCAATTAGGGGTCAGTTTTGTTGCCTTGATTTTCTTTAGACTAGGATCAAACCAGAATAAAGACACAGACTTAGGGAACTTCTGATAAAGCAAAAGGACTTTCATGTGCTTTTTTATTGTGTTTTCATTGGTGAGAATGAGGGGAAATACTTCACAGAAAATGGGATGTATGTGCCACCTGTACTGGATTCCCATGTATCTTCCTAATAAACTAGGCTGTTCACAGCACTTCCATTGCTTATCCTCAGAAGTGTCTTGTCTCATAACAGTGAAGCTGCAAAGATATTTCTTGAAGTATTAATATATGCAGCTATGCCTGTGGGTGTCAGTGGTTCAATTACAATGTCAGGAAAAGAAACTTAGAATAGCTGCTAAGGAACTTCCTTATTAATATTTTCTCCACTTGTTAGTTTTACTGAAAAATGAATATTTTGGCTTGAATGGAATGCCGCCTAGATTGGTTGGAGGATGTCTGTGTATCACTGTTGGCATATGTAAATATTTGCATACAGCCAATTATCTACCTGGAAATGAAAGCAGAATAATTATTTTTAGCAATTCTGGGGGGAGTTGATAGAGCTGATCAGGGTTTGAGATGATCTAATCAAACGTGATCTAAATATTTTTTTCTTTCATATTGTGGTACGCTTTACATAGATTATTCATTGATGTCAAAGGAAAAGAAATTGATGTTTTCTATTATATTGATGAATGAATCATGTAAATCTTCACTGTTGATAATGAAAGGAAGAACACGTTAATCTTTGTCCAATCGTCATGATTTTGTTTGAAGAGGGGTTACCTGCAGATCATTTTGAAAGAGCTACTATGATCTTCGAGTCATCTAATCTTGCATCTGTGCTTGCTTGCATTAGGACATTCTTTTCTAACAAGTGTATGTGTGTTTGGTGATCAGATGGCTGCTGAAAAGACATGCGCCAGTGTATCCTATGAATGCTGATGAGCAGAAAGCAGGTTTTCTGTCTTGCTGTCGACTCCTCAGGTTTCTTGGGGTTATGAATCCGATTGTATATTGATGACACAGGGATAAACTTGTTCATTCAAACACACCTATGAAAAATTCATGCCTGTTCTAAAGACCTGTCACCTTGGACGCATTGGTGGCTGTATGAGCACATCACATCACATATTGGTCAAAGACTGCACTTTTAAAAATGTAGTTTGCAATGTCTTTATCCATTTGCCAAAGCCATATAAAAAAGATAAACTTGGGTAGGCAAAATTTGTAGGGAAACTTTGATTTAAGATCATGCCTGTCCTGAGGTTGCTACTTGCTCTAGATAGTGATGAATTACGGTAGTTAAAAGTAGGCACTTTAAACCTTGAGTTATATAGCTAGATAACTATAGAATGTAGCAGCTGTTACACTGTCTTCAAATAACTTACTACAGTCTCCCTATTTCTTTTATTAATGCAAATACAGTGATAAAGCAGTTGAACAGTTGCAGCTTGCTTTGTAGACTTTAATTTCCTGACATTAAAATGTCTCTGTATTTAAGGGTAAAATGCTGGATACTGTATTATGCCGAGTGGGTTTGCCCAAATTACTTGGTGAGTAATTTGTACTGCATAAGAGTAGTGCTGCTGCTCTGACTTCCAAAAAGTAGTAGAGAATTGTGTCCTGATATATATGTGCACTTTTAAAATGGGCTCAAGTGTGTATGAATATTACATTTTGAAATCAAGTAGCCATTGATTTTCAGCTGTCATCAGGGGACAGGGGTGTATATGTTGCCTGGCACTGTTTTAACCCAGAGTGGCTAGGTGTATTAGAATTAAAAAAGTCTACAGAGGCCAATTGGATTCATGGAGCTTTGATACTCAAGGCATGAAGAATTAAGCTACAATGCTGGGAAGATTTGCATACTTACTAAAATTTAAGAGAACGACTGGTCCATTTTAATTTAAGCCTTCACATAAGTCTTTGTGGGACGCTTGTGCTCTTAGGTCTAGCATTCCTTCATTCAATAAAGCAAACTGGGATGATATATTTCTGTCAAATGTAAATATTTTGCATGGCAATATTTAATGAACTTCAGGAACAGAAGTACTGAAAACCAATAGAAAACCAGAAATTAAAGATAAAATCACTCCTCTTTCCAACACAGCTAGTCAGAAATTTTCAACTATTCCCTGGGAAGATATAACGGAGAAAGCTGTAATTCAAAGTGGTGGAGGTTGTGTCCTTGTTAAGGGTTGATTCTCATTCTGAATAATTTAAACTATTTCTTTCTTTTGAGGTGAATACTGTAGAGAAAAAAATATCTCTTGTACTGCTTTAGCCATTAAAAAGAAATTTGGTGATCTCTTACCTTTCCTGTACTTCATTACACATGCATTTAAAATTCACTATGGATATTAATCATACTTAGAAATCCATTTGCTACCCATAGTGATTTTGCTAGGGAAGATGGAAGTCTTTCAGGGTAATGGAGTCCTAACTAAGCATTAGTTATTAGATACTTAAGATCTTACTTCTTCCAGATGGGGATGCTTAATCTGGATCTTAACCACTTCTGATAGACAAACATTCCAAATCACATTTTGAGAACGTAAAGAAGTTATCCCCAGTATTTTACTTGATTGGAATAGTCTTGCTCTCTCTCTCTCTGCACCTTATATAGAAAATTTCCCAGGCAAGCATCAGTTTTGAAGGCTCCAAACCTTGTTCATAATTCCTTGGAACTGCACTGAAACCTTCTAGCAGTGAGGGGAAGATGAACTTGCAGTTTTAAAGGGTACCAGGGTGTTTAGGGAAAGATTTATACATCCTTGCCTAGTTTTCTTTTCTTAAACCCTCATCTACGTTTTGAGTTTGCACAACATTTACTGTTTAATGAAAGTGATGTTCATGCCTTCTTTATTCCACGATCTCCCTCATCCTAGCTCTACCTTGAAGTTAGGATACAAATACCCATCTTCTTACTTCAGAATCACTGAGGAGCAGAAACCTGAAGCAGGCAACTGAGAGAGAGTTGTGAATGCCTGGAGTGCTGGAATGAAGCAGAAACTTGGTAGAGAATAACTGCTCTCAATAGAATAAAAAGGTTTTCTTTTATGGCAAATCTGCTTCAGGAGCTTTTTGCCCTCACTGTCTTAATGCTTAATGAGCTGTGACCTATCTTCATGATTACGATTTCTTCATAGGAGATGCTTTGGTGAAGACACAGTAACAGATATGTTTTCAGTCAATTAACATGTTTTCAGGCTACAAAGTGTAGTGTAAGTTGTTGTTTACTGTATTTACTTTCTCTAATATTTTTTCATGGGTTTTGAGGTGCTTAAAGATTATGTAGGAAATATAGCTGTACAAGAAGTGGGTTTTTTATAAAAAAAAATCTCTGTTAAAGTCATAACCCTTGAATAAAAATGAGTAGAACCAATAGAATCCACTCTTCTTCGCATTTTTTCTTTATATTTCCTATATAAAACTAACCATTCTGTTACAATAATTAAAGCAACTCTGAACTTACTAGGAAGAACCATCAAAATAATCTCAACTATGAAGAAATCAATCATGAAAATAGATCACAACTCATTAGGAATCCTGTTAGATATACTGAAAACAGAATGAGGACTTTTTTAGAAAAAAAAATCAGTGCAAGTAGACTCCTCATCTAGTTGTTTGTTGAATCTCCTTATCTTTCCTTATTTCTTTATCAAAGATAAAAATCTCAGTACGTGGGTACAATTACATACAGTAGAAACTCAAAAGTTTCACGGGTATTTGCTATTATACTGGAACCATTCACCTTTTCTAGTAAAAAAACCCGCCAAACCTAATAAAACAATCTAGCAAAACAGCTTTTATAAAATAAAATTCTTGAGTTTTAAATAGCCTATTACACATCAAAATCCTGAAGTATCTTTTAGTCACTGTAGATGAAAACCAAAATCTCTGAAAAAGTGTTCATATTTCCTGCATACTAAATTTGCCTGTGCCTTATACAGACTTGAACCATTAATCATTGTTTTGTTCTTCAAAGAAAAGAAAGCTGATCACTGGGAGTTGGAATCAGTGGCTCATCTCAATAGGAGTTACCCACAAATAGCTGTGGGCTGAGTGCTAACCTTTTATGTTTAATTAAATGTAGTGGTCTGAGTGCAAGACAGAGCTAATGTGTTTATTACAGAGCATGAATGAACAAGTCTAGTTAAGCAACCAAATAGCAGTACTGTGGGGAATCTGAGGAGCCAGAGGTAGAGTTAGATGTCTAACACTAGAGCTTCATCTACACCAGGAATAAATTGTATATATGGCTTTAATTAACGTTGTGAATTGTAGATTCCAGTACCAGAGAATTTATAAAATTAATAGAACACTGTGCTGGGAAAGAATGACTGTACAAAAAGCCACAGCCAAAGACAGAATGCCTTTTATATTAGCCTGCTTTTGAGATAAGCATTTAAAACTATCCTAGATATTGCAAGTTTTTAAAAGCTTCCTATCTTAATATTTATTCTACTTGAAGGTGAGGCTTTCTTGGCTACTCACTGTGTGTATAATTTATAAAAGCTTGATTTATGCACTAAAGGGTGCAGCAGGGAACCTAATGTCACGTTTTTCTCTTACAATTTCAGTGATATTTTTAACTCAAACAATGTTATCTTTTTCAGGTGGCTCAAGGCTGATTTTCTTTCAAAATAAAATGCAGATTTTATTCAGATTTCAAATTCTGAAATCTCATAATCTGTATTTAGCATAACATTACCAGACAGAATATTTATTCCAACTGAACTTAGAGCATATGGAAACTAATTTGTATCTGTAGTGTTAGGGATAATCCTTGGTTTTCTCAAAGGAACCTTTCCTGACATCCTATTAGGCAGATAATGGGGTAGGGTATGGCAGCCTTTTTCTCAACCTCCTGTGGAATGTATTTCACTTTAGTAAGTGTTTCCACTTCTACAATTCCAGTGGTAAAGGAGCTATAACTATTACATTGTCTTTGCCATGTTATGTGACAGGGTAGATCTACCACTTTTGCCGATTTTTGCTCTGTATAGGTTCAGTTATGACAGCCTAGTCAAAACTCTGGTTGATATCCAATGTGCTTGGCAGTAAATGCACAAGTAGAATTTCCTAAGATGTCACTGTACAAGGCAGTGCAAAAGTATAATTTATTGTAGAACAGAGCAAAAAGGTAGTGGAATATTGATTATGCTGATTGTTGATTTAACAGTTTGCTTCCTTGAACTTGGATTGATTCATTGTGGGGTTTCATAACTCATTGTCATTGCCAAGCAGAAATGAATGTCTTAATTTTATTTGAGGGTTTTTTTGTCTTCTCTTTGTTGTTTTTTAACATCCAGAAATCCTGAGGTACTAGCTGAAGCAAAGTGATTGTGTGAAGATATTTTTCCCTCTTGTTTCAGTGAACTCATGCTGTTTGAAGCCAAACAACATGGCTTTAAATCTCAATTTTCTCACTGTTATGAACATTTTATTATAAACACATTAGAGAAAAAAAAAATCTTGCTTGGTTCCTGTCACCCATGTAAGAGAAGAGTTATGTTGAAATGTTCCTTTTAAATATTATAGTATTGTTAGTATGCAGTAGTGTGCAAGATCTGAGAAGCAGAGAAGTCATTGGCCAACTTAGCAAAATAGAAAGACCTTGTTAGTTTTGCGTTGGTTTCAGATGGTGTTATAATAATGTTATACTGCTATTTTGGAAAAAGCTGCTTTCAGAAGCTTTTTAGTGCCCTCTGTCCAGTCAGTGGAAATTGATTCTTATCATGCAATGGCTTCAGCTTGCTTACCTGCTTGCATGGGGGTATTGTGAATTTGCTGTAGGGTTGCTCAGTCCATCAGAAGAATTTTGATGGAAGAGTTTTGTTGAGATGTAGCATTTCCTTTCCAATCATTTGCAATGATCAGCTGTATAATGTAGACCCAGAGAAAACATTTGTCTTTTCTCCAGAATTATTTGTTGGTGGACTTTGTTTTTTTCTGAGCAAGGCAATATGTGTTTAAGATGTAAAAAGTACACTGTAAGAAGTGATTATGATGAACAATGTAAGCAGGTGAGATCTCTAGAAAAAATGGTATATGCTTTGATCTGATTTGTGGCTAACATCTAAGTTAAGATGAATGCTTCCAAGTTTGTCTATCTTAATTAAAAGTTGTATGTGTGTAATAAAGTAGATTATGTGAATAATACCTTCTGCCTTTTTAGATGCCAAGCATGCATATGCCTGCTTCTTGGTGTATATTATGTTTTATCTTCAAATAATTTCAGTGCTGTGGATGATGTTGAGGATGTTGAGTGATTGAGAATAAAAACTGGCCTTTTTTTTTACCATTATGAAAATAGTGTGAAAAATCTACTGTGTAATAACCATAATGTTCTATAAAAAAGTAAGCTTGTGGATATAGCTGAACACAGAATCATTAAGGTTGGAAAGGACCCCCAAGGTCATCAAGTCCAACCTTCAACCAGGCTTGGACATGCCCTGCAGCTGGACAGCTGCACTGCTGTGTGATTGTGTGGAGGCTTGGTCTGAGTTGCCACATTCCTTCTGGCAGTGGCTTTTACCCATGTTATAGCCATGCTGGGTCCTCTCCTGGGAAGGTGATGGTAACTTTTTGAGATTGCTGCTTGAGCCAGGATGGGACCAATTACAGCCCAAGCACACGCCTGCCCTGCACACACTTTCCTGCACTTGCTTTGCTGAGATGGCCTCAAACATAAGAGCTTAGGGGATATCAACAAAAACTATCATCATACAAGACAAATAAACTCTTGCTTTTTACACTACCTAAGCTGTGATTGGGCATAGAGCTTAATTTTGTTATTGAAACATTTCAGTACTCTTAGATTTGGTTTTATATCGCATAGTTCTACATTCTCATGTTGCCTTAGTATTTCTATAGTACTGCAAAGTTCTAGAAATGAAAAATTGGGTATTGCCAGGCAATTTAATATTAGTTTAATGAACTGTTTAGTGCACATTGCCATGCACAGTACTACTTGCTATAGCAAAAAGTGAATTAAACGTCCCAGGCTTTGTCATCAAATGTATCATTGAACCCTCAATGTTCATGTTAAACATGGCTGTTTTCAGTCTGTCTTCTCTTTGCAAGTACATAGCAGGGTATTTACCTCCAGATGGTGAAACCTTACTGAAGAGGATTATTAGGTTGTTTACATATTGACTAGTTTTTGTACCTGTTGTGTTTGCAGACGGAGTGTTCAAACTTACACCAATCATAGAAGTGAGCTGCATGTTTTCACCTTTATGGCTGTCTTAAAGCATGGTTTTGCCACCAGATCACATTACTCATCACAAATGCAGTGTGCTTACATCTCTGCCTCCTTACATACAGAGCAGATGCTGCCATCCACCAACTTTTCACATTTGAAACTCAATTTTAGAAACCCATGTACTTCAGTTACTTGAATGCCCATTTGTCCAGTTTCACTCTGCTTGCTCTGCCTCTTAGGTTTTCCTCATCTGGCCAGGAGATACTACTAAAATTTAAGATAATGTGAAGTTTATTTCCAAATGTGTTTTATAAATACACACAGATTATACACGAATAAGCTAATTTACATCTGTCCAGAATTTCTTAGTTGATGTTTTGTCCTTGGAAAGCATCGTGTGTTTTAGAAAGTCAAACCTTTGTAGCTGAACTGATTACATTACAGCAGTGTGATATTCTCTCTGTTGATATGGGTCTCTGTTAATGCTGGTGTAAGTGGTCCTGGAAGATATGAAGCAATTATAGCTCACCCAGGTCATCTTGATGTGACCAGACACAACAGCATTACAGTGCATGTCTAGAGCATGGGGTTGGAAGTGCAACACATGCATGCAACTTACTCTTTTATTCTGGGAGTCCTTCCTCACAACTCCTCACGAAACCTTGTGCTGACGTGTGTATGGGAAGAAGACTAATGCTATGAAATTGCTTTAGCTGTTGAGTTTACAGTGAGGACCCTAGTGGTTAAAAGGATAGTGACTGTGTAATTTTTTTACTTTACAATTGATATTTATTGTATGCTCATATTCACAATGTGTAATGGCAATTAAATTTTGTCCTCATTTATGAGTGTGTATTGTCTCAATTTACAAGCAATACCAACAATGGTACTTTGCTTGAAGATCAACATGCTGGCTTTTATATTTCAAAATATTTTATATGAAAGCATAAACTAACTTTATCACTCATTCCTGATAGGAGTCAGATGGAGAGCTGCTTTTCTTTCCAAATGGACTCCAAGAGAAGCCTAGTAAATTAGTTATACTGGGCAGCAATCATCCATATGGGTTACTGAAGCTAAATTTGTAGCAAATGTTGAAGGATATGGATACGTATAGATACTCTGGAAGCCCTAAGTCTATTGACTTGGACGCAATTATTCTTTCAGCAATTATTTCTGTTCTAATTATTTTAAAAACAAAGTTAGTACTTTGGAGGGGGGTGGGTGGGGTGTGTGGGGTGTAGCGTTTCAGGAAATACAGGTAATTTTGAAGTCAGACATTGTTGCCACCCCTTTCCCCCCCCTCCAGAAATAATTTCATCTATACCTTTACAGAATATGTTTTTTAAAGCATTGCCTGAAGGAATTAATGCTCTGCAACTCCAGTAATGTCAGAATTCCATGGTTTATTAATCTCACAGTAGGCTGAAATTTAAACAGTTTTCCTATGGTTCTCTTTGTATTGCTGTGTAGTTCTTAATAGGAAGGAAAGAAGGAAGCTACAAACTTTAATACTGAAAAAAAAAGAAAGCCATTGTTATGTTTTTTTTAAACAGACTTTTCAATTAAAGGAACCTGACAGAAGAGAGTAACAAAAAACCCCTCAAAAGCTGGAGAAGGCCCTCAGTTCATCAGTGCTTTCGTTGTTACTTGTATTCATTTACACCAATAAAAATACTTTTATAAGTTAAACACAGCCAATCAACAATTGGAGGGAGAAATATGAAATGAAATGTTGTCTTTTTCTTGTGGCTTTTATAAATACCTGTGTCCCATCTCTTCACATGACACTGTATGATATTTTATGCAGCAGTTTATGTAATGAAAGTACAGTCTTGTGTTGGAGTTGCTGGCTGGGATTTTTCATGCTCCTATCCATATTAAATCATTTATTCATAAACTCATATTGGCTGGAAGAGACTTCTAAGATCATCAAATCCAACTGTTAACCCAGAACTGCCAGGTCACGACTATATCATGTCCATAAGCATCATAGCTACATTCTTACCTAGCAAAGAATTGACTCTTGATGACTGGTTTTTGTCGCAATTGGT